>JAODAL010056254.1:0-23411 GCA_025379985.1 Phyllomedusa bahiana | reverse complement strand
CCCTTTAATTCACCTGGGTGAATAAAAATTGCTGTTTTAAGATTTACGTAGATGCTGCGTAATGAACAGGTGGGGCGCAAAAGTAAAAAAACACGTAATTTTATGTTTTGATATAAAACTTTTTTTTTTTGCCCCTTTTTAATTACCTGTGGTGAATATAGAATTGCTGTTTTAAGATTTACGTAGATGCTGCGTCAAAACATGCTGGATGGCAAAAGTAAAAAAAACACGAAAACTGTGATGTTTTCGTACGTTACACGGTATTTTTGGCAACAAACAACCTGTGCTGACTACAAGATTGCTGGATTGAAATTTTAAGTGAAAGGTGGATATATCAACAGTCACAGGGAAATTGGGGTAAAATTGAAAAAACCTATCTGAAATTTATATGAAAAAATAAAAGTGGAGTTTTGCAGCTAACAAAGAGACCTGCAGTTATAGAAATGATTTTATCCAATATAAGTTCAGGCTGCCCAATACAGGAAATATTTCAATAGAAAAATGAATAAAAAAGATATTCCACACCATGTCACACTAAGTCTTGGTGAACTTTACCAGTGTTCTTTTTAGTTAGATTGTCTGTGTTGCCCCGGGCCCCCCCCGCCCCCACCGCCGTGAATTTACAGCGTAGATGCTGCTTTAAAATTCTTAGCAACTACAAAAAAGTTCAAATCTCTAATCTAACTAAATTGGAAGGATCACGCTAAAGTAGAGGTTTCTCTGTGAAAATGATAATTTCGCTGAGGTTTGGCCACAGGCAGAGCCAGGTCCTATCCCTATGAGACGTGAGAAACATGAGGGGTGAAAAGGAAACGCTTTTTTCTATGTAAAACCGGGTCATGTGATTTTTTCCCGCCAATCGCAACCATACACATCCCCAGTCATGACGTCGCACACACATCTTCCAACCTGTCTATTCTGTAATTGATTTGCTTTCCCCCCAAAAAATTTCAGGAACGCCGAAAAAAGGGCGATCTTAAAGATGATGCACAGATTTTTAAAAAAAATTAATTATGATGATCCAAATTTTTGATCACCCAAAAAAATTGCCGATTTCAAATTTGTCGATAAAAAACGCCCCCAACACTAAAAAACAAAATATACACAGCATTGCAATTTCAAGTGAAACTTAGCAAAAAGTATCCTAAAAATATAGCGTAAAAAAACCCGGACAGGTAACCAGGAAAAAAACCTCCACCCTTTACCCTTATTTATTGATGTGAACGACATTCTGTAACTGATCTATTGGGGCGCAAACCCGGCTATGATTGTTTTTAAAACAACACATATTCTGAAACTTTTTTATCCGGTGGTGAAAAAAAATAAACAAATAATCTATCTCTATTCTGTAAGATAGCCTTTCGATAACTTTGTATATCTAAAACTATATCTTCTAAGGCTCTACTGGTAGTATTTATTGATATAGCTACCAGGCAAGATAATCTCCCTACAGCCCTAGCAGCATATGCAGCTATGGCAGGGGATCCTACAAGCATAAGGGATAACCCTAGAATTTCTGACTGTCAATATGGACTCTAAATGGTCAATAAATCTCTTAGCACTACAACCTGCTTAAGGGGCCTTATATACATAGCTACCTACTGGGGGGCTCCTATATAACTAGATACCTAGAAAGGTGGCGATATAGACCTATATACCTAGCTGTCTACTGGGGGGCCAACTTAACTAGCTATCTACTGGGGGACCCTATCTACCTAGCGACCTACCAAAGTGGCCCTATATAACTAGTTACCTACTGGGGGCCCTATATCTTAGCTACCTACCAAACTGGTCATATATTCCTAGCTACCTACAAAGTGGCTCTATTTAACTAGCTATCTACTTGGGGACCCTATATACCTAGTTACCTACTGAAGGGGCCATTTACACCTAGTCACCTTCTGAAGGGGCCCTATATACTTAACTATCTTCCGAAGGTGCCATATATACCTAGCTACTTACTTGGGAGCCTATATATCTAGCTACTTACCGAAGGGGCCATATATACCTAACTATGTACTAGAGGGCCCTATTCAACTGGCTGTCTACCGGGAGGCCCTATATACCTAATTACTTACTAAAGGGGCCCTATATACCTACCTACCTACTGAATGAGCCCTATATACCTAGTTACCTACTGGGGGTACTATATATCTAGCAACCTACTGAAGCGGCTCTGTGTCCCATATAAACCTAGCTACTTACTGGTGGGCCCAATACATCTAGGTACTTACTGAAGGGGCCCTGTAGACCTAGTCACCTACTGAAGGGGCCCAATATACCTAGATACCTACAGTACTGAAGGGGCCTTGTATACCTATCTACCTACTGAAGGGGCCCTATATATCTAGCTACCTACTGAAGGGCCACTCTATACCTAGCTACCTACTGGGGGTGGGTACTATATGCCTAGCAACCTACTGAAGGGGCCTTTTATAACTACTGGTAGGGCTCTGTATACCTAGTTAACTAATGAAGAACCTATATATCTACCTACTCGGGGGCTTAATTTACATACCTACCGAAGGGGACTATGTACCTACCTACTGGGGGTCCAAGATACTTAGCTACATATATACCTATCTACAGGTGGGGCCATATATATCTACTTACCTACTAGAGCATACTCTATCTACCTATCTAGTGGGGACCCTATATATCTAAATACCCACTGAGGGGCCTATACAAGTAACTACTTACTGAGGGGGCCTAGCTACCAGAGGGCTACCCAGCTAACTACCAAGGGTGCTACCTAGCTATCTCCTAGAGGCCCTACCTACCAACCATCTTATCTAAGAGGGGCCAATCTATTTAATGGGGATTTTACCCACTTAATAGGAAAATTCTGTATACTTTTTTTGTCTAACTTACCTAAAAGGAGCGTCTACCTACCAGCTTGCCTAATTTTGGGGGGGCTACCTATTATATGGGGTGTGTACCTATTATATTGGAGGTCTACCTATTTACCTACCGTTAGTACAAATGGGGGCCATATAATTGTGTGAGGGCCCTTTCATACTTTGAGGTACAGTACTATTACTGTGTGGGACACCAAGGGGTTTATTATTACCATTTGGGGCACTAAAGATGTGGATTTGTAAAAAGGGGAGGCACAGGTAAGAAGATGATAGAAAAGTAGTCTAAGATGTTTATGTGGTAAATTCAGCAGGGACGAGTCGTGGCCAGAATAAGTCATCATGGTGGTCTGGACTGGATGGAGAAGAAAAGGGAAAGAGAACAATTCCAGTCATAGAAGATGTCATTTGTGAGTCTCTGGATATAACTACACTGTAATTACTCATATGAGTACGATTGTTATCTACAGTGTGTTGCAAAAGTATTCATACCCCTTTGACTGTTTCTCATTTTTATACCTTACAGCCACAAATATTAATGTATTTTATTGATACAATGAAGCAAGTTTTTGTAAAAGTGTACAGAAAATGATATGAGCTTTTACAAATTTTTGCAAATGAAATAACTGAAAAGTGTGGCATACATCTGTATTCAGCCACCCTGCAAAGTCAATACTTTGCAAGACAAAATTTTGATTTCTGTTGCAATCTGTTGGAAGATGTCTCTACTGCTTTGCACATCTAGAGGCTGGAATTTTTGCCCTTTCATTGTAGCTTTGGCTGTATGTTTAGGGTCGTTGACTTGCTTATAGGTGAAGTTACACCCCAGTCTCAAGTCTTTTGCAGCCTTTAACAGGTTTTCCTCCATAATTGCCTTGTATTTAGCTTCATCCACCTTCCTATCGACTCTGACCAGTCCCTGTTGAAGCAAAGCTTCCCCCAGCATGATGTGCCACCACCATGCTTCATGGTGGGGATGGTGTGTTCAGGGTGATGTTCAGTGTTGGCTTTCCTCCACACATAGCATTTGGCATTTAGGCCAAAATTGTAAGTTTGGTCTCATCTGAGCAGAGCCAATTCTTCCACATGTTTGCTGTGTCTTCTACATAGCTTTTTGCAAACTGGAAACAGGACTTCTTATGACTTGCTTTCAGAAAGGGCTTTCTTCTTACTACTCTTCCATAAAGGCCAAATTTGTGGAGTATATTACTAATACGGTAGTTGTCAGGTGGACAGATTCTACCACCTGAGCTATGGAACTCTGAAGTTCCTCCAGATTGACCCTGTGCCTCTTGGTTGCCTTTGCTGACTGCTGCTTCCTTGTCTGGGCTGTCAGTTTAGGTGGATGGCATGTCTTGGTCAGGGCCGGACTGGGACCAAAAATCAGCCCTGGCACAAAACCCCCACCAGCCCACATACAATATCCACCACCAGCCCACATACAATATCCGCTACTCTGCTATAATAAACACCACTATATACATCAGCAAGAAAGTAAAATTGGCGCACAGAAACTCCTATTCACAGGGTTAGGGACAAGCGTACAGTTGTTTTTACAATTAGGGACAAGTGTACGCTGCCCCTATACAAATGCTGATATAACTTACAATACCGCTATGTAGTGGTCAAGTCACATGACAATAAATACAGCACTGATCCAACAGAAGCAAAATAACCCCTGACATCAGGGACTCACAGGAGACGTCTCATCTGTTGAGAGTCGCTTTCTTTGCCTTTTCTTCTTCATCCGGCCCAGAACACCATGACGACTTCTCCAGCCATAACTCGTCTCTGCAGAATTTACCACACAAACATCTTAGACAACTCACTTTTCCAGCACCTCTTAACTCTGCCCCACCTGTGTACAGACTCCCAATACAAAGCACCGCAAATGGTTATAGTGACCCCTTTTGCCCCTAACAGTTAAAGTTCCCACAGACAGCTCTGGGGCTCCCGCTTCTATATACAGTTGTCAGAGTAATAAGTTATTATACTTACTACTCCGAGAAGGGTCACATCTTTGGGTGTCACCAGTTTGCCCGCGGAGAGCAATGATGAGTGACAGGTTGAGATTCAAAATCACTCTGGGAGCAAAGCCCCCCCAAGCCTTTATTTTATAGACAAATTGTTACATGATATCAAAGGGTTAAATGACAAGCCCACCCTAACCAATGGAAATACAATATGGGTGTGAATAATCATTGGTACACATTAATATTCATACTTCTTACTGGGCAGTGTCCAAGGTTAATTAAACTTCAAACAAAATACATAAATCATTTATATGTGTCAAACTAAAGAGAAACATCCCATTACTTTGTAGGTGTCCAAACGGTATCAAGGACATTCCAGCTCAACTTCCAATTATAATTGGACATCATAATTGGACACCTGCATTTATTTTAAAACATTGCATGAGAACAGGAACTTTTCCACTAGTGTGTCTTTTGCACCCTGGCACCTCCAAAGCAATTCTTGGCTAAGTTTCAGTATGAAAACAACTCTAGGATACTCAAAAGAAAGAGACAAATAACAAAGAAATGAAGACAAAATGGAGTCAGTTCTGGCCTAGACAGCAGGGCTATATTTACTCTAACACAGTCTTAGTTTTTTTTGTTTCCTTATATAGTAGGTAGGTTAACCCTTCATACAGGACATAGGTACGCTCCTAAATTCAATAAGTAGCTAGACCCCCTTTTGGGTAGGTAATTAGGCAGGTAGATAAGAATATAGCCCCCAATTAGGTAGGTAGTTACATAAAGCAGGCTGATAAATAGGTCACCATCAGGTAGGCCTCAGCAGTCCAGAACCGGGAATCACTCGAGTCTGGCCCTGCCAATGCCTGGGAGATGTGCAGCAGTTAAGCAGCCTAGTTTACAGCATCCCAGTGGGAATAGTCTGGGCCTCTACATGGGGAGTTGGGCACAATGGTTTTTGACACAAATCCTACTTACCAACTACTAGGGTCTGCAAATAAGGAGAACCCACAGGATCAGACGGCTGAGTAGGATGCGGTAGGTAAGGGCCCAGGAGAGGTGGATGCAGGCTACATGGTGAGGCCCAAGGGAGGTGGAGGCAGGCTACATGATGAGGCCCAGTGAGGTGGAGGCAGGCTACATGGTGAGGCCCAGGAAAGGTAGAGGCAGGCTACATGGTGAGGCCCAAGGGAGGTGGAGGCAGGCTACATGGTGAGGCCCAGGGAGGTGGAGGCAGGCTACATGCTGAGGCCCAGGGAGGTGGAGGCAGGCTACATGGTGAGGTCCAGGGGAGGTGGAGGCAGGCTACATGCTGAGGCCCAGGGGAGGTGGAGGCAGGCTACATGGTGAGGCCCAGGGGAGGTGGAGGCAGGCTACATGCTGAGGCCCAAGGGAGGTGGAGGCAGGCTACATGGTGAGGCCCAAGGGAGGTGGAGGCAGGCTACATGCTGAGGCCCAGGGGAGGTGGAGGCAGGCTACATGGTGAGGCCCAAGGGAGGTGGAGGCAGGCTACATGGTGAGGCCCAAGGGAGGGGGAGGCAGGCTACATTCTGAGGCCCAAGGAGGTGGAGGCAGGCTACATGGTGAGGCCCAAGGGGTGGAGGCGGCTACATGGTGAGGCCCAGGGAGGTGGAGGCAGGCTACATGCGAGGCCCAGGGAGGTGGAGGCAGGTTAAATGGTGAGGCCCAGGGGAGGTGGAGGCAGGTTACATGGGAAAGGGCCCCAAAGGGGGGGGAGGCAGGCTACATGCTGGGCCCAGGGGAGGTGGAGGCAGGCTAAAAGCTGAGGCCCAGGGAGGTGAAGGCAGGCTTACATGCTGAGGCCAAAGGGAGGTGGAGGCAGGCTACATGGTGAGGTCCCAGGGGAGGTGGAGGCAGGCTACATGGTGAGGCCCAGGGAGGTGGAGGCAGGCTACATGGTGAGGCCCAGAGGAGGTGGAGGCAGGCTACATGGTGAGGACCAGGAGGGAGGGAGGCAGGCTACATGGTGAGGCCCACGGGAGGTGGAGGCAGGCCACATGCTGAGGCCCAGGGAGGTGGAGGCAGGCTACATGGTGAGGCCCAGGGAGGAGGAGGCAGGCTACATGCTGAGGCCCAGGGGAGGTGGAGGCAGGCTACATGCTGAGGCCCAAGAGAGGGGGAGGCAGGCTACATGGTGAGGACCCAGTAGTAAATTGAAGGACACTTACCAGCCAAATGGGACAGTCCTCCGCAGGAGCAGGCATCTTCCTGGATAGGCAGAAAGCTCATCTCTTCAGCGTCCTGCCAGGCCTACAGGGGGCGGGGCTGGAGTTCTGAGGAGGCGGAGCCAGGCCTGCAGTGGGCTGGGTAGGAGCACTGAACTGGGAGCAAGGCAGTCAGTGCTCTTCTCCTATGCTCGGAGCTGCCTGGCCCCGCCCTCTCAGCTCACTGCGTGAGCAGTGCTGCCCGCGCCTCCTCCTGCCTCAGCAAGTGAAGCAGCCGCTGCGGAGCTGCGCGGCCAGCCCAGACTTGATGTCTGATGCTGCCAGCACAGACACTGGGGCGTGGAGCGGCCCACAGCAGCAGCCGTGACCCTCCACAGCTACAAATAATGTCCTTAACAGCGGCGCTGCACCTGTATTAAAGAAGGTAGGAGCAGCGTCAGCTGATCGCATGTAAATGCAGGCAGCCCAGGAGACACACGGCCCGCCGGGCATCTGCCCGGACAGGCAGGTGCTCAGTCCGGGCCTGGTCTTGGTAAGTTAGAAGTTGTGCATATTCTTTTCATTTACGGATGATGGATTGAACAGTGCTCCCTGAGGTGTTCAGATCTTGAGCTATTCTTTTAGAACCTTACCCTGCAACAAACTTTGCCACAACTTTATCCCTGTGCTGTCTTGTGTCTTTGTTTTCATGATGCTATCTGTTCACTGATGTTCTCTAACAAAACTCCAATGCCTACAAAACAGCTGTAATTATGCTGAGAACAAATTACAGAAGAGATGTACTGTATGTACTAATTTGGTGACTTCCAAATGCAATTGATCACACTGAACTTTATTGAGGGGTATCAGAGTACAGGCAGCTGAATACATATGCAAGTCATACTTCCCAGAGTTTTAATTTGCAAAAAAACTATTGCAAAAGGTAGACCCAGACAAACACGTGAATTCTGTGGCTTTGTTATCAGCCTGCACCACATGCATAAATTCTTGGAACATGTAAAAAACCTTATGTCTAGTCAGACCAGGCGTACATTGCAGAAGAGATTTTTTCTATAGAGTGAAATAGTCCAGATGATCTGGTTTATTTACATTTCACAGATATACTATTTTATATTATGCAAAGAAATCTCCCATAAATATCTAACAAGGTTATCACTATATTCAATGGCAGAAAACGTTTGCAAAATCTCTCCATTTTTTTCTATCTGCCCTATCAGGTCTATCCCATTTTGATACTTTTATTTCTCAACCTACTTAAAGCATGCAGGGTCAGTTTACAAAGTAAATCCAGAAATGTGCACGTGTACAGTGAGGGATTAGCGGGAGACATGCTAGGAGCATACTTGAGGAAGTATTTAGTTGAGTAAATAGCAGAAGTGTGAGGACATTATGAATGTTTCTCGAGCAAGCACATCATGTAATGAATTTAAAGGGGTTGTCTCGCTATAAAGAATAGCTTTCAAATTGTAGGGAACACAAAATAAAGACATTTTCCAAATATATTGCTTTGTTCCTCTGTTTTCCCTAAGGAGATACAAGTGAATTTATGATCTCCCTGGCTATTTCAGTTCCCTCAGTAACCAACCTGTAAACAATTCTCCCCCTGCTGTTTGTTCAATGAGATAACAGTGAGTGACCTCATCACACAGGTTGCAGCAGTGTCCATGCTGCTGAGCAGTAAAAAGCTTGATTTATGTAAAATAAACAGAACTGTAATTAGGGCTTTTGTTTTGGGGATCAGATAAAGCCTTCTGACAGCAGTTTGAAAAGCTTCTTAGCTAATCTGATCTAATTAGCAACTGAAAGCACAGAGCACAGAGCTGTATGCAAATGAGTCAGTCTGAACCAGGAAGTGACAGAGTATTTCATTCATGCATTCTGTGAACTCTGTAGGGAGACAACTCCTTTAAAGTCAAGAATCTGCAGTTGTGACCATCTCTAGGTAATATGTAGTTTAATGTATTTTGGAATTTATGCTAGACAATGAAAATGCTACAGTGGTTTTATATCTGATCTATAGCTTCAGATCCAGGTAATGTGCCTAATAATAACTTACACTAAGCAGTAACTATTGCAGCCATCTGTTTCAAGCTGTCTTGGTCTAACATACAGGTAACTAATGCCCGGCAAGGAAACATAGGAAACTTGGGGCCACCGTTTTAGCAATTGTTTTAAGAATCGTACCAGTGGGATAAGTGATAATTGTCTATGGTGTGTGGCAGAGCGACCGCAGGCAGTCGCATGTTTCTGCCACTAGAGGGGGTACATCCGGAGATCTGCAAGCAACACGCCAACAAGGGTACCTGGCCTTGGTGGGGTAGGAGCCAGCCATATGAGTAGTCAGCCGCAGTAAGCGGTTGGCTACTGTGTATACTTAGTGTGGCTTTTCAGCCGTTCTTGGGTTGGCTCTTATTGGGAGTAGACAATGCGTTGGGTGGGGGTCTACTCCCCGTGTTCCAGGCCAGGTCTTGGACACATCTGTTGAGGCTTTTAACAGCCTAGGACTACAGGTGTTCAGGGGGTGTGATTTGCTTCCCGGCAGTGGAGCAGCAAGAGAGCTGAGGAGAGGCTCTTCCCCCTGGACCTGAGGCAAGGCTTGAGGAAAGCCTAGAGTGTACAGGGACTGTACAATATTGGTGGGAACTGGACAGTAGGTCCAGACCACAGATTAAAGAGGGACTCTAATATTGTTTAGTTAGTGCCCAGACGGCCGAGGGTTTATTTTGTATTATTTTCCTGTATACTGCTGTACCTTTATTCTGTGCCTGAATAAAGCTGGCTGAGGCCAGTTTAAAGAAGCCTGGTGTCGATGTGCCAATACCATTTACAAAAGACGGCAATGCCGTGAGCAAAGTACCCCCATGACGGCCCAGGAGGGCATCTAGACGAGAGTAAGTCGTCACAGGTGGTACAACCCTTTTGAATGCTAATAGTCACATTTCATACCAGCAATCCTAAATACACAGCTGAGTCACATTATTATGACCAGAGTTACCTCTATGTGCAGCACGGACAGCAGCTAGACAGGCTGAGAGTGATTCAACAAGGTCCTGGTAGATTGTTACAAGTATCTGTAGCCATGCTGACTGCATCCTACAGCTGCTGGAGGGTGCAAGGGGTAGGACCCACAGAGCGAACACTATCATCAAAATGGTCCCATAGATGTTCAACTTAGTTGAAGTTTAGGAGATTTAGGGGGCCAGAACTTGAAAGTCTTGGCCAGGCTCTTCCAACCAATGTTAGACATTTCTAGCTGTGTGACAAGTTGACGTGTGGATGTATGTGATCTGAAAAGATGAATTTGTACCCAAATCAGTTGAGAGCCCTGTTCACATGGATGAGTGGCCTGGAAAATGCTACAAAAACATTCCTCAGACCATGATGCTGCCACCACCAGCTTGTGTTCTTCCAGCAATGGTTGCAGGGTGTTTGTTTTTGGTGCTTCTCTCTTGACACGCTAACGTCTATCCATTTGATGAAGCAGAAATAGTGAAGACAACATTTTACCAATCAGAGGGAGGGCCAGTTCAGACACTACAATGAAAATTGAAGCCTTTTCTGGCAATGCAACTGAATTAGCAGAGGTGCAATGACCATCCATCTGCTTTGGGGCCCCATACACAGCAGGGTTCATTGAACTGTTATGTAGTTATGGTCATCCCCTGGTTAATTTTAGTAGTGTGCTGCTCCACTGTACGGTGTCAACCCTCACAAACCTTTCTTACATGAATTGCATGTGGTGTTTCACAGTTTCCACATCACTTATTCGCACAACAGCAGCATCCTTGACATAGAAGCCAATAATCATCCCTGTTTGCAAATGTGATATATCATCACTTTTATTCATCACAGCAATGAGGGATGTGTGTGCAGACATCCTATCACACACATTATATATTCACCAAGCCAGCTCACCATACATGACTTAATGAGCTACATGCTGCTGATGCCAAAAGTAGGAAGTGGTCATAATAATGTGACTCAAATAGCTATAAAAAAATTATAGGCAAAGGTCAATAAAGACCAAATACATTGCTTTTCTGATTTTTCTTGTCTTCAGAGTTAAGAGCAGATATTATCTTCTGCTTTTGTACATAATTTTCTCTAGTTACTGTCCACCTCTCCCTGGGCTGTATCAGTGGTCGGGCTGGTGATGTCACTCCCTGCTCTTTCCCTTACCTTTAAAGAGAACTTGTCACATAGGTTATGCCCCCATTGTTGAGGACAGCACAAGCTAGTGACGGACATACTGTTCCCAGCACTGTGTCCTTTATTCTACAGTATGCAGCCGTTTCAGAGTATTTAAAGGGGTTGTCTCACTACATCCATTCATCTCACCTCAGTCCTGTTTTCTTGGTTTCATCTTTGAATTCAGGGGCTTGTCTACTGTCTTTACCTACTACTACTGTCCTTCAGTGGTGAGCTACTGAGGACACCAGGTCTGTAGCTATAGTGACAAATGCTGAAAGCATTCCAGGAGAAATTGAACAGGTCTGTAGCTATAGCGATCTAAGGAGCTGATGCAGCCCATACAAAAGGGGATATCTCAGAAGAGGTGGGATACTGTTAATGGACATATGTTGCAAAGTGACTTGTTTTTGAAAGATCTTTAACATAAAAAGCAATCCTTGTAGTGAGACAACCCCTTTAATGCTTAAATCTGGCAGTTTGCAGCCAGAATAGAGTCCAGCTAATTCATGAGCAGGTGTTAGCCCCACCCACCCAAGGCTAGTCCTGCCCACCTGACAGTTATTCTCATTTTTCTATGTATTCAAAGTAATAGGTTAATCAATTGTGAGGTGGGCGGGGCTAGCTTCAGGGGGGCGAGTCATCAATTAAATAGACTCTTTTCATGAATAAGCCAGACTCTTTTCTGGCTGAAAACTGCCAGATTTGAGCATTAAAGGGAAGGGGTTCTCACTACATTGATTCATCTCACCTCAGTCCTGTTTTCTTTGTTTCATTTTGAATTCAGGGGCGTGTTTACTGGCTTCTACTAGGCTGCAGTAGAAGCCAGGTCTGTAGCTATAGCGACCAGTGTCGGCAGCCTATCAGGAGAGATCAAACAGGTCTGTAGCTATAGCGACTTGAAGAGCTGATGCAGCCCATACAAGAGAGGATATCTAGGAATAGGTAGGACACTGTTAATGGACACAGATTGCAAAGTGACTTGTTTTTGCAATATCTTTAACATAAAAAGCAATCCTTGTAGTGAGACAACCCCTTTAAATGCTCTGAAACTCCTGCATCTTACAGAATAAGGGACACAGTGCTGGAAACAGCAGGTCTGACAGTAGCTTGTGCTGCCCTCAGTAAGGGTGGCAAAATCTAAGTGACAGGTTCTCTTTAAAGACAGAACTTGTTTACATCACATACTGACAAGCTTTAACCCTTTAGAGTTCTCTAGCTTTGTGCACTACTTACAGGCCTTCTGCACTCATCACACTGTAACAGGCTAAGCTGTGACACAGCATAGTGAGACAACCCAATTCAACAAGAGGCAATTTGGTTAACTACCGAACAGTACAGTTGTTGTCTCACATCTCTATAGTTCTTTATTATAATTAGTACTTTTTTTTAGAGCGTCATTAATTCTAGTACAAACCAAAGGGGTCAGGTGCATAATATAAGACAAATACAATAATATTAACACCATAAAGAGAATGTGTCATCAAAAATGACTTATTGTTTAACTCACATTTTTATGTTAAACACATTTTTTAAGAATTTTTGGTTATATTTATTTTATTTTTTTCCATATCACTTTCAATATTTTTTAATAATTCTTAAGTCCTGCAGTTTTCACTTTGGCCACTAAGCCTAATAACAGTCTGACACTTCCTGTCCTATAGAGAAAGATTCTCAGTTGTCTGCTCATTATTAACACAAGCAGGGTCAAACTGAAAGGAGACACCAGTGTGAATAGATAACACAGAATCCACCAGTCACAAGAGAAGATAGTCACAGCTCTCACCCCCCCTCCTCCCTGCAGAGTGATTTCTTCTTAGGTCAGACAGCATGACTAGAAAACTGTCCAATTGAAGTCTATGGGACAGAAACAGTCTTATGGTTCCTATGTGCATGAAGCTGTTGTAAAGTATCTCTCTGACTGCTGTTAAAGCAGTGCAAACAAGGCCTAGTGGCCAAAGTGAAAACTGCAGGACTTAAGAATTATTACAAATATTGAAAGTGATATGAAAAATTAAAAAGAAACATAACCAAAAATTCTTTAAAAATGTGTTTAACATAAAAACGTGAGTTAAACAATAAGTCATTTTTGATGACACATTCCCTTTAAGCTGAACGCCTGAAAAGTACTTCATGACCAGCACATTTTTTTGGTTTTTGCCTTTTTGCGTTTCAACAGTCATAACTTTTTTATTTTCCAATGCCGCAGTTGTATGCAGGAGAAGTTCTACTTTTTGGGGGAATAGTTTAAGTTCACTTATAAATTATTGCAGAATTTTTTTTCAATTTTTTAAAAATTGTTTTTGCTTTTTTACACCATTCACATATCACACTTAATAACTTAAATTCTACAGGTTATTACGGTTGTGTGGATACCTAATATGTGTAGGGTTTTTGTGTGTGTGTAATGTATGCACAATTATTTTTTATTAAATATTTATTTTTATTTTATTATTTATTTTATTTTTTCTACACTTTTTTTTAAATCCCATGACAGGATAACTGTTTTACATTTTTTTTTTTACACTTAGTAATGTATTAGCATCAATTTGACACAAGCAGCAATCGGTGCAGCTCACAGTGTGCCCTGATCGTTGGCTTGTTACACAGACGGCCCTGGGGCTACTCTAAGTCCCCAAGGCTGACTGTGCAGCCATTCCCCGGAAAGCCCTTTGAATATGCTGCGGTCATGAACCGCGGCAATCAAAGGGTTAAGCGCTGGGGAGCGGAGGTTTCCCCCGCTCCTCTTCGCTTGTAGGGGCTGCGCTAGGAACAGGGCTGTGAAGTACTGCTCTGTTCTCAGCGCAGTTGAGGCTTTGGGAGCCGCAAACCTCAATGTCTGCAGCAACGTCAAAAGACGTCGCTGCAGACGAACGACCTGAAATACCTGATGCCAAAAGGGGTTAAGCAACACATTGATACGGAAGGAGAGAGGATTCTCCCATTTTCACCTTATGTTTTCCCTCATATTTTTTTTACCCTTCTGCATTCATAGCAATATGGTTGTAACTCGTTTTTGAAGAAGCTAGAGAAGATTGACATAAACCACAGTTTATGTCGATTTTAAGACTTCGCCAGAAACAATTACCTACTCATAACCCTGAAAAAAAAATTAAAAATGCACAATCAGCATTAACAATTCAATGTTCTTAGCCTCCTTTTATATTTTTTAATCTATTTGATGGAACCTTGTTTGTTTATAATCGTGTGGTGTTAGGAAATGAACGTTAAGAATAAAAATCTGAGATGGTATCAAGGAAACCAAAGCAAAGACATAAATATTTAAGCAGCCAGGCTCCCCTTGAAAAGTTTGAGCTAACATCTAAAAATAGAGCAAATCCCACGGTAAATTAATGCTGTGTCTAAAAAAATTCAAATCCTTTATGACTGCACAAAGTAAAAAAAAAAAAACCTCCTACATAAGATGTAAACAATATATAAGTACTTCACATTAGACAGGAAGCACTGTATTATGGACACTGTACATCTGTGTATTCATTCATGTCATAGAGAGCAGAGCCACGGTCCTATAGAGAAAATACTGACTTTTAGACCTGTTTTAACTAAAACAAATAGTATTATTGGGGTTGTTGACTTTTTTCCTCAAAATGCATTTTATGTGTCTAGAGTGGGCCTCGTGGTCTGTAACTCATTGGCTGTAAATTCCTAAATAGTCCATAACTAGTAAACTTTTTTTCCACTGTTAGTAACATAAAATTTTACTAACTTTTCTTTCAAGCTGGAGGCAGTTGTACACATAAGCGTAATTTTATTTTTATTATTCTATACTTCATATTAATTGCTGCCATATTTTTACATTTTAGACATATCACTTACAACATTTATGCTCTATTATGGTTTTCCTTCTCTGTAAAATACAGTTGCTGCCTATGATTATGGTTAAGTTGTTAAAAGAAAGAAAATAAAAATTAAATACACAGTATCTCACAAAAGTGAATACACACCTCACGTTTTTGGAAATATTGTATGATATGTTTTTATGGGCCAACACTGAAGATATGACACTTTGATACAATGTAAAGTAGTCAGTGTACATCTTGTGTAACAGTGTAAAGTTGGTGTTCCCTCAAAATAACTTATCACACAGCCATCAATGTCTAACCCACTGGCAACAAAAGTGAGTACACCCCTAATTGAAAATGGACAAATTGCAGCCAAAGTGTCAATATTTTGTGTGGCCACCATTATATTCCAGCGCTGCCTTAACGCTCTTGGGCATTGAGGTCACTAGAGCTTCACAGGTTGCAGCCACTGGAATCCTCTTCTACTCCTCTATGACACATCACGGAGCTGGTGGATGTTAGAGACCTTGTGCTCCTCTACCTTCCATTTGAGGATGCACCACAGATGTTCAATAGGGTTTAGGTCTGCAGACATGCTTGGCCAGTCCAGCATCTTTACCCTCATTTTCTTTAGCAAGAGAGTGGTTGTCTCGGAGGTGTGTTTGGGATTGTTATCATGTTGGAATACTGCCCTGCGGCCAGTTTCCAAAGCGTGGGGATCATGCTCTGCTTCAGTATGTCACAGTACATGTTGGCATTCATGGTTCCCTCAATGAACTGTAGCTCCCCACAGCCTGCAGCACTCATGCAGCCCCAACCATGACAATCCCACTGTCAGGAAAACCCCGCTGGCCCACTCGAGGGTCGACGGCCTGACTTGGGGTGTATCGTGGGTCAGCCAGATACTGTTTCACAGTTATCCCCTGTGCACACGGGCACAGGGAGTGCGAGAGGACACCGTACTTGCCTACAACCCTGAATGGCTGGGAGAGATCTGTTTACCCACACTTGTTAACCAGAGCTCTGCCAGCCCAATAAACTGCCACCAGCCCCTTGTTTGGTTATAAGACCGGTCCAGGACCGACTTACAACAAGGCCAGGAACCAGCCTTGGGGTAGCTATATTTTAAAGGCAGAGAAAAAGGCGGGTGGGGTCGATTATCAAGAAAACAGACTAGCACTAGACAGACAATATATACATAGGGACAATTTTATACAGATATTGGTCAGAGGTGCAAATATAAGTATGGTTACATACAGCAAATGTGTCTAGTTACCTTAGGTCGGCCTGGTTCTGGGCCCACATGGGGGGTTAATGTGGCCTTGCTTCTGTGTGGGTGCTTCTGGAATGCTGGTGTCCGGTAACCTCCCCCAGAGAACAACCATGGGCAAACCTGGGCTTCTGCTTATAACTGTAATGGGACACCCCACGTTGCAGCCCTCTACACTCCCCCTCACACCCCTGGGATGGTCTACAAACTCTGGACATGACATTTTTTGATTCAAACACAATATGGACCATACCGTGGCAGGGCATTGGGACAGAACTGAGCCAGAGGCACCATCAGAACCGTATGCACCTAAGCTACGCCATGTTATCAGGCATGCCTATCCTATTGGCTTTCTAAGCTGGGAGTGTCAGCTATACACTTAGGAAGTTTCATATTTTAAAATATGAAACCGGGGTAGACCTGTTATGAACGGCTCTCTCATAAATCTTTATGAAATATCGGTGCCTCTGTGTCGGCCAAGGGCCTTTGAACCCTGGGGGTCTGAGAGCCCATGTGTTTTCAAGTGCTAATGAATAGATTGACTTGCTGCTGGGATGATCTCTCTCCGTCCTTTGTTCGCCGGGGCTGAATGTCTCCTGCATAAATGACATCTTCCTCTCTGGATGGGCATTTACAATGTGTCTGAGCTGGGGCTAATTAATTGAGGCTTTCCTGGTAGAAGCTGGGATGATTTCTGCAATCTGAGTGACTTGAGTTATGAAGTTGGAGGGGGGAGGATGACTTTTTGAGTCAATTTTCCTCACACCCACCACCATGCTTGACTGTAGGCAGGACACATTAGCTTTGTACTCCTCACCTGGTTGCCGCCAAACACACTTGACACCATCTGAACCAAATAAGTTTATCTTGGTCTCATCAGACCACAGGACATGGTTCCAATAATCCATATCCTTAGTTTGCTTGTCTTTAGCAAACTGTTTGTGGGCTTTCTCCTGCATCATCTTTAGAACAGGCTTCCTTCTGGGACGACAGCCTTGCAGACCATTTTGATGCAGTTTGTGACTGACAGGCCGATCCCTCACCACTTTAACCTCTGTAGCAATTGTGTCAGCATTCATATGTCAATTTTGAAAAGACAATCTCTGGATATGACGCTGGGCACGTGCACTCAACTTCTTTGTTCATCCATGGCGAGTCCTGTTCTGAGTGGAACCTGACTTGTTTAACTAAAGTATGGTCTTGTCCACCATACTGCAGCTTAGGTGTTGGCAATCTTATTATAGCCTACAGAGGCGTAACTTCAAGCTCTTGGGTCCTGGTGCGAAAAGTGAAATGGGGCCCCCCCAGTTACCATGCACCATTTACAATGCTGGTAACTTCTTATGTGGCAGGAGGGCTTTTGGGCCCCCTCAGGCTGCTGGGCCCGGTAACTGCTACCGCTGCACCCCCTGTAGCTACGCCCCTGATAGCCTAGACCATCTTTATGTAGAACAATTCTTTTTTTCAGATCCTCAGACAGTTCTTTGCCATAAGGTGACTAGTTTCACATCAAGGGGGGTACAGTGAGCCCTAACCGGAACCCAACCCCCTGTCCTTGCCTACTTGACATGCTGCCCTAAACGGCATACTTCAACTGGGCATCGATCCCTATGCTACTAAAGAGCTGGGGCCGTCAGGTGGTAAGAAACGTCAGTCAGTCTAAGTCAGTGATAGAACGGTAACATCAGGCCACAAATCAGAACACAAATAGAGAAATCGGTATATATGCCAGGGGTCAGAAACAGTGTCAGGAGCAAAGTACAAAGTCAGGAAACCATCTGAGGTTAGGAGGACAAACAGAGGTCAGATACATGAAATAGCAAAAGTAATAAATGCTGGGGAAGAATAGGAAAGCCAGGATCTATCACAGGCACAGTAGACATGTCCAAGGTGGTTTAAATGGAGTGCCCGGAAACCTCCCCCTTAGCTGATTGGTGTTGCCTCCTGGCCCACTTGTCGGTCCATGTGACACACCCACTGTATGCCTGTCACTCCCGAAGTCTCCAGCATAACATTCCCCTGGGTGTGGACGCAAGTCTGGAGAATTAACAGGCATCATGTCTTCAGGGTTGTCCCATAAAAAGATATAATAAAATATTTACAAAAATTTGAGGGATGTACTCACTTTTTTTAGATATTGTACATTTAATATTTTTACTTTATTTAACCCTAGTTTTGACCTTCCTGACAGACCCCCATTTTTTAAATCTAACGTGTCATTTTATGTAGAAACAACATTTTGATACTTTTACATATCCATGTGATTCAGAGACTGTTTTCTTGTGACACATTGTGCTTTATGTTAGTAAGAAATTTTGGTCCATACAATCCTTGTTTATTTGTGAAAAATATAAAAATGTGAGCATTTAGAAACATTTTGCCATTTTCAAAGTTCAAAAAGTACTGCATGCAAGACAGATAGTTATTCCACACAAAATAGTTGTGTTTGCACCTCCCCATTTGTCTATGTAGGTTGGGATACTTTTTAAAATGCTTTTTTTAAAAGCATTGGGGGTTAGAAATTTTAGAAATTTTTCACTTTTTTAAAAAAATCTGAAAACCGATTTTTTTGGGGAAGTCCAGTTCGGGTTTGGCTTTGGAGGCCTTTTATGTTAGAGGGATTTGACCCTTTGGAAAAACATCCTTAAAGTATTCAAAACGTTTTCGGAAATGTTTTCCCCATTAGGATTTAAGCTGAAAAAAAAGGGGGTAAAATCTAAAAATTTTTACTTTACAAAAATTTAAAAATTTCTATCCTTATTCACTGGAACTTGGGTAGTGTCCCCGGGAAATCCTTAAATTTTGTTTTCCAAAATTCTGACTTTTTACGGTATTCTAGGGCCGTGTTTTTGATTAAACCCACAAGCCTCAAAATGGAGGAAGCCCCTGCGGATTTGGGGGTTCATTTTATTAAAATTATTTTTGGGGCCCCCCATTGTTTTGTGGATTTCAAAAGGTGCTAAAACTTAGTAAAGATCCAAAAAAGACCCCATATTGTAAATACACCCTTAAGGAATTATCAGGGGTTTTTGTAGTATATCGCCCCCACATTTTTTTTAAACACAAAAAAAATTTAATTTTGGGGGCTGTGAAAATGAAAATTTTTTTTTTTACAAAAAACCTGCAATTTTTATTTGAAAATGTTTAATTTTTACGGGGAATCTAAAAAAAACCCCCCCAAAAGGGTGTTATGCAATTTTTTCCCAAGTTGGGAAATCCCCTATTGTGGGGCTAAAATGCTATTTGGGCAGGGCAGGTGTAAAAAGCGGCAGGCTATTTGGATTTTGGAAAGGGCAGATTTGGGGGGTGCCATGTCACATTTGCTGCCCAAAAGTTACAAAAACGGGAAAAAACCTTTCAGAAGTCCCCCCTTTTTGTATTAAAATCTCCTGGATTTTGGGGGTGTTTTGTGCATTTTGGGGGCAAAATTGTTCTATTTTTTTTTAGCATTGGGCCCTGAAAGGGGGGGAAAAAAATGCAGTTCGCCATTGTTTTTTGATTTTCATTTTTACGGGTTCCACTGTGGGGTAAAATGACATTATAACTTTACTATGCGGGTTGGGGTACATTACAAGTTAATTTTATATAGTTTTTATGTTTCCTTTTTTTACACTATAGAAATGCGTTTATAAAAAACTGTGTTTTTTATTTTGTCATAGTCAGAATTTTTTTTATTTTTCTGTACATGTAGCTGATTAAAGGACTGTTTTTTTGTGGAATGAGTTGACGGTTTCATGGATCGTTATGGGTTCTAGATTTTTTGATCAATTTTTTTAAGTTTTTTGGGTAGTGTTTTTAATTTTTTTTTTTACTTTGAGTAAAAATGACATTGCTTTACCCAGCGGTTAAAGGGGTTTTGCCCCGAAGTAAAATTGATTTGGGGAAGCTTGCAAATGAAATAACAAATACTTTCATCATTCTTTTTTACTAAAAATTCTGCCCCGTTTTTGTTTTAACGCCCCTTAGTGACCCATTGTTTACGCCGTCTCAGGGGATAGACCAGGCTGAGAGCTCTTCAGTCTGCCAGCAGGCTCAGAATCACCTCTCCCTTAGAAGCTCGGGTTGTTAAACCCCCCGGTGCTTGCCTTAACTTCTGTCCTCTGTTTATTAGTAATTAGTCAAACAGTGCAAAAAAATAAAAAAGAAACCAAAAGGGGATTTATGTGCTTTGAAAAAGAGAAAAAAAAAAAAAAGCAGGTTTGGTTTCCCCTTGGGGTTTTAAAACCTTTGGCCCTTGTGTCAGGAGGCAAAAAATTTTCCCTCCAGCTATCACAATGCTTTACATAAACTTTCTTTGTCAAAGAGGAAAGAAGGGGGATGTCATCCTGGGGCCCCATGTATGAATTCAAACAAAAACACACCACCTTTGAGAACACAGAGCAAAAAATGGATAAGGGGTATGAATGAGTTTGGGGGAAAAAACCTTTTTTTAATAAGATTACAAATACCCCAATTTGTATTTTTTTTGTTTACTGTTTTACACAATAAAAAAAATATTTTTAAAAGGAAAAAATCTTTGGTCGCCATTTAATTTTTTTTTTTTATACATCGAAATGCATGTGGTTTTTTTTTTTTATGTTTTTTGGTTTTAAATTTTTGGGGGGGGCAAGCTTTTTGTTTTTTTTTAAATTCAGTGGTCCAATGAAAAAAATTTTTAAAACCCAAATTTGGGGTTTTTTTTTTTTTAAAGTGGTAACCTAAGGGGGAAATGGTAAAAATTTTGCCCAATTAGCCTTTTTTCCCCCCACGTGTCATGTCAATCATTAGTGTTTCAAAAACTTAGGGGTGAATGGAGAGCGGTGTTTAAATTTGGTGTTATCGTCTATGCTCTGTAAAGGTCACTGGAAGTTTAACCCGGCACCCCATGGCAAAGGTGGCTGGGGATCTAAAAAAAACAACTGTTTCGTACTAAAGTTGACCTTGACTTAAAAGATTGCCAACACCCTGAATAGCTGCAACATGGTTTGGCCCGGGCATGCACGGGTTTTTAAAAGACATCCCTGGAAAAGACTTTTGCCCCTAGTCGTAAAAAAGTTGAGTGCATGGCTCAGCTCATATCCGGATTATCTTTTCCCAAAAAATCATATGAGGTGCCGCATCTGCAGAGGTAAAGGGGGGGGGATCAGATTTTCAGTGCCACATAGAATAAAACATCAAATGGTTGCATGGCTGTATCCAGAAGAAAACCCGCAAACTTTGCTAAAGACAAGCAAAAAATAAGGACATGGATTTTGGAGCATGTCCCGTGATCTGATAAGACCAAGATAAATTTTTGGTTTAATGGTGTAGGTATTTGGGGTTCCGGGGGAGTACAAAAACAAGTTGTTCCCGTTACAGTCAAACATGGGGGTGGGATTGTCATGGTTTGGGGGTGCATGAGTGTGCTGGCGTGGGGGGGCTACAGCTCATTGGGAAACCATGAAAGCTAACATTTACTGTGACATCCCGAAGCAGAGCATGATCCCTCCCCCGGTAAACTGGGGGCCCAGGGCATTTTCCCCAACATAAAAAGCCCAAAACACCCTCCAAGATAACATGCCCGTAGAAAAAAAAAAACCCGCCCCCGGGGTTCCCATGGAGGAGTGGAAGAGGATTCCCGTGCCTGCAAAAATTTCAAAAGCCCTTTGGGGAAGTCATGCCAAGAGGTTAAACAAAGCTGGAAAATAACGATGACCACATAAAAATAGACACTTTCTGAAAAATTTTTTCCTTTTTTATTAGGGGGGTCCTCCTTTTGTTGCCAGCGACCACATAAAAAAATTCAGGGTTTCCATAGTTAGATAATTTAGAGTAGTTAAAAATTTTCCCCACACAACTTTCCACCCCCTGGGTAGTCAGAAAAGGGGAGTTAGTACTAGCTTTTTTTGGTTGATTTTAGTAGAGAAAACCCCAATGCATGCCAAATTGTTATTGGTTTATGGTAGCGAAAAGCCAACTTTTTTTATGTAGTGAAGGTCAAAGTAAATTCCTTGGGCCGGGAAAAAAGGGTCGAAAAACTACATGCCCGATTATGTAGGAGGCTTAAAGGGGTATTTCTATTTTGAGTTTATGGCTTGGGGGCGGTCTACCCCTGGGACCCCTTTTTATTTGATAATGAGGGTCCCTAAAATGTAGAGAATGAGAGGTTTTTGTTCATGCGACTCTTTCATTTTTCTTTGGGGGAAGTATGTCAAATTTTATCGGAACCCTCTTTAATAAAAAAGGGGGAGCCCTTTTGCTTGCATTAATTTTGTTAAACATGTTTATTGAAAAAAAATGATGGGATACAAAAGTATTTATAACTATAAGTAAAGATAAAAAAAAGCCCTAAATAGGGCACATGAAAGAACAATGAAAATCAGTACAAACAAGGGTTTATTTCCAAATAAGGGGCCAAAACATACAAGAGTGTAGATCAAAATTTTAAGCAAATCCTTGATGTAAAGGGGAAAATTTAAAAAACCCGGTCATAGTGTCTTGTGGATCCAAACTGACCCTAAAGGGTTTTTTGTTACAAAAATGGGGAGTCTATTGTCGAAGTTCACACAGCAGTTAAAGTTAATGCTAACTGCTAATTATTTCTGAAGGAAAATGGAATATCAGGATCTTTCCAATGGAAGCCCGAGCATTCCTGGTGGCAATAAAAGGTGGAAAAAAATCTTTCCAGGGGTTTAAAAAGAGATGTTTTTCCAAAAAAATTAAAGAAACTATAGGAATATCCTTTTTAGGGGTAGATCCCGTTTTTCTTTAGGACTTTAGAGCCATACTTTAAGAGGGCCAAAATAGTCTGAGTGGAGAGTGTGGGTGAGGGGGCCCCTAAAGAAGATCCGTGAACTCTACTGGATTGGGGTGAAAGAGGAGTTTTCATTTGAGCCCAAAAGGGAGAGTCTAATTTATGCCAAAGGAAAAAGGTTGGTCTAAAAGGTTTGCAATTTTTATGAAGAATAGTTTTGGGAGATAGGCCCCATTTTTTTTACTACAATATAGGGGGGCCCTTTTTAATTTTCCTTCCCCGTTTTCCAGTAAAAAGGGCGAAGGAGGGTTGAATCTTAGAAATAATGTTGTTGTATAGATAAGGGATGGTTTTTCAAATATATATAAATTTTGGGGAAGGGACTTTTTAAAAAATTAATTCTGGCAATCTGAAAAGGTTA
>JAODAL010056253.1:0-23412 GCA_025379985.1 Phyllomedusa bahiana | reverse complement strand
AAATGCCCACCCCGGGGCCAGTACTGTACACAATATCCCATGTGTGGCCCCCACTAGTGATCTGTATAGAGGTGACTATGTCCTTATACACAGGGGCCAGTACTGTACACAATATCCCATGTGTGGCCCCCACTAGTGATTTGTTTAGATCTCTCACGGTTTTGCAATTTTTTAATGTTCTTTGATTGAATTTTCTGTGTCTTTCTGCTGTTCTACATCAGATGTTTGAAGACCGGGAGCTCCACACAGGAAACAACTCTGTGTCCAATCCAGGTGATCAGGTGACCAAATGAGTGTAGATTTTTTCGATGCAGTCTTTACAGACCCCGCCCTTTGGTCCTTCCGCCCCAGGGTTTCTACATGAGGCAGTGATGTGCACTGAGAATGGGAGGGAGAAAGTTCAGAAGTAAAAGACGGGTCAAAGAGAAGCAACCAGCAGGAAATGCTACTGCTCAGCCTCAGAAAAGGGAGGTGACATACAGCACAGGAAAACATCCCGGGAACATGACTGAAGACTCAAGTAAAACATTTGATATTTTTTTTCCATTGGACAACCCCTTCAAGCTTTCTGTCCATCAATATCTCCAAGTCTGTTACAGTGTCTGTGTTACTCCGTGTTTTACTACTTAACAAACATTTGTACATTTTATTACCTTGGCCTTGGAACGAGACCTTACATTTATCCACATTGAACACATTGTACTCCATTAATAAATGTGACCCTAACAAAACTTCCCCCTATGGTACCTCACTGGTAACTGTGACCCCCACCAATGTCTTCACCTGTGGTAGCCTATTAGTAACTGTGACTCCTCTACCACTGACCTCTGTCCATTTCGCTATTACACGGGTTCTCTTGCACGTTTTTCTGATCACTATTTAGTGACAGGTTTTATCAGTCATTGTGCCTCCATTTGTGAATTGTGATCCTTATTTTGTCTTCCTCCCTGAAGAACCGTTATCAGTAACAGGGAAACTTGTTTGGGTTTATGTTGGATCTTTATCTATATTTTCTGCTGAGAAAGGTTATTTAATATATATTAGTGGTGTGCCTCCATAGGGTGGGGTCGCCCCTTTCGCGGCGGTTACTCCACCAGTTAGGCAGGGCGTAATAGGGATGTTTAGGTTTATTTCTCCATATCCTTTTTATCTAGATAGACTCTATTTTGGGATACCTGCTATTTGGACTGTGGATCTCAGATGCCATTTGTGGATCATGTGGGTCTATTTACAGACCTCATTGCGACATATATATATAAACAAAAATCGTATATTCAGTGGACTGTACTGTTGGAGACATTTTCTACTTTTTCAGTGTTGCCTATTTTTCATATTTTAGGATTTTATGGTATTATTTAAGTAAAAGCTAAGTTTTACCCGTTATTCTATTTGGATTTTGACCTCTGTAGTACCCCAATGCAACCCTGCCTAAATTGCCCACTGTGGTACTCTCCTTGTAGCTGGGACCCCTCCAGTATTGAACCCTGTGGTTAATCACTATTAACTGTGACTCTACCAAAACTGCCTACTGTAGTACCTTACTGGTAACTATGACCCCGCAGGTATGGACCCCTGTTATACACCACCAGTAATGGTGATCCCTCCAATACTGCTCTCTGTGGTCTTCACCAGAAACTATGACCCTACGAAAGCTGCCTTCTGTGATACCCTGCTGGTATGACCTGTCCAGTATTGACCCACATAGTAACTGTGACCCCTCCAATGCTGCACTCTGAGGCACCTCACTAGCAACCGTGGTTCCTTCAGTACTGATCCCAATAAGATACCTGACTAGTATGTGTGACCCCTCCAGTGTTGACCTCTGTTGCATCCCACTTGGAACTGTGACTTTCTTATTCTGACCTTTGTGGTACCTCACTAGTAACTTAGACCCCTCTAGTACCTTACTGGTAACTCTGACTCACAGTGTAATGCGTAGTCACTTTTACAAAGGGGATCCTACTATTCATTCCCTATCTATTAGTTAAAACTTGGTCTACAATCTCACATAGATAAATGTAACCTAATATATCACCAGATACAATGTTTCCTCATATAATATCACTGGATACAATGTTCTCTGATCTAAAGTCAATGTTCTCTAAATACAATGTTCTCTGATCTAATCTAGTTACAATATTTCCTCATATAATATCCCTGGATACAATGTTACCTGATATAATATTCCTGGGTACAATACTATATGATATAATATCTCTGGATACAATGTTTCCTTGTATAATATCACTGGATACAATGTCTCCTCATATAATATCCCTGGATACAATGTTACCTGGTATAATATTCCTGAATACAATGTTTCCTAGTATAATATTCCTGGATACAATGTTTCCTCATATAATATCCCTGGATACAATGTTTCCTCATATAATATCCCTGGATACAATGTTTCCTCATATAATATCACTGGATACAATGTTTCCTCATATAATATCCCTGGATACAATGTTTCCTCATATAATATCCCTGGATATAATGTTTCCTCATATAATATCCCTGGATACAGTGTTTCCTCATATAATATCCCTGGACATAATATTTCCTCATATAATATCCCTGGACATAATGCTTCCTCATATAATATCCCTGGATACACTGTTTCCTCATATAATATCCCTGGATACAATGTTTCCTCATATAATATCCCTGGATACAATGTTTCCTCATATAATATCCCTGGATACAATGTTTCCTCATATAATATCCCTGGATACAATGTTACCTGGGATAATATTCCTGGATACAAGTTTCCCTAGTATAAAATTCCCTGGATACAAGTTTCCCATATTTTAATCCCTGGATAAAATGTTCCTGCGTATAATAATTCTGGATACAATTTTCCTTATAATATCCCTGGATACAATTTTTCCTCTATAATATCCCTGGATCAATTTTCTTGATAATACCCCTGGATACAATTTTTTTCCCATATAAAAATCATGGATACAATTTTTCCTTGAAATATCCCTGGAACAATTTTTCCTCAAAATAAACCCCTGGATTACAGTTTTTTCCCCAATAAATACCCCTGGACAAAATATTTCCCTATAATATCCCTGGAATAATGCTTCCCATAAAAAATTCCCGGATACACTGTTCCTCATATAAAAACCCGGGACAAAAAGTTTCATCAAAAACCCAATAAAATGACCGGGTATAAAAAATTCCGGGGTAAGTTTCCTCTTTAAAAAATTCCCTGATAAATGAAATTCATATAATACCCCTGGACATAATGTTTACTCATATAATATCCCTGGATACAATGTTACCTGGTATAATATACCTGGATATAATGATTCCTCATATAATATCCCTGGATAAAATGTTACCTGGTAAAAAAATTTTTCCGGGATACAATGTTTCCTCATAAATACCCGGATAAAATTTTTCCCTCTAAAACCCCGGGTTCAGTGTTTCCCAATAATACCCTGACAAAATTTCCTCATATAATACCCTGGACATAATGCCCCCAAATATAATACCCCCCTGGTACACTTTTCCTCATTTTTCCTGGATACAATGTTTCCTCGTATAATATCCCTGGACATAATGTTTCCTTATATGATATCACTGGATACAATGTTTCCTCATATAATATCCCTGGATACAATGTTTCCTCGTATAATATCCCTGGATACATTGTTTCCTTGTATAATATCACTGGATCAATTTTCCCTCATAAAATACCCCTGGATAAAATTTTTCCCCTCATATAATACCCCGGGGATACAGTGTTTCCAAATAATTTTCCCCGGATATAATGTTTCCTCATATAATATCCCTGGATGCAATGTTTCCTTGTATAATATCACTGGATACAATGTTTCCTCATATAATATCCCTGGATACAATGTTACCTGGTTTAATATTCCTGGGTACAATGTTTCCTCGTATAATATCCCTGGATACAATTTTCCAGTTTTTTTTCCCTACAAATTTTTCCTAATAATATCCCTGGATATAATGTTTCCTCATATAATATCACTGGATGCAATGTTTCCTTGTATAATATCCCTGGATACAGTGTTTCCTATTATAATATCCCTGGACATAATGTTTCCTCATATAATATCCCTGGATATAATGTTTCCTCATATAATTCCGGACCCATGCCCTTTTTTAAATTCACGGGATAAATGTTTCCTCATATAATTCCCGGATAAAAAGGGGACCGGGTTTAAATATTCCGGGGTACAATGTTCCTCAAAACCCCGGATACAATTTTCCTAGTAAATATCCCCTATACAATCTTCCCCCCATAAAAACCCGGGATACAATTTTCCCTTGGCATAATATTCCGGGAATCAATGTTTCCTCATATAATATCCCTGGATACAATGTTTCCTCATATAATATCCCTGGATAAAATGCTTCCTCACATAATATCCCTGGATACAATGTTTCCTTGTATAAGATCACTGGATACAATTTTTTTCCCTCTAAACACCCGGGATACAATGTTCCTTTGTATAATATCCCTGGATACAATTTTCCCATATAATACCCCTGGATACAATTTTTTACCGGGAAAATTTCCTGGATACAATGTTCCTATACAATATACCGGGATACAATGTTTCCCAAAAAAAAAGGGGTACAATGTTCCTCAATAATACCCTATACAATTTTCATAGCATAATATCCCTTTGGATCAAGTTTCCTCAATAAATCAGGGGATACAATTTTTCCTTGCAAAAAACCCTTGATATAATGTTTCCTCATATAATATCCCTGGATATAATGTTTCCTCATATAATATCTGGGGATACAATGTTTCCTAGCATAACATCCCTGGATACAATGTTTCCTCATATAATATCACTAGATACAATGTTTCCTAGCATAATACCCCCGGGAACAAGGGTTTTCCTCAAAAACCCGGATCAATGCTTCCTCTTTTTAAAACCCCGGGATACAATGTTTCCTTGTATAATATCAATGGATACAATGTTTCCTCATATAATACCCTGGCTACAATGTTTCCTTCTATAATATCCCTGGATACAATGTTACCTGGTATAATATTCCTGGGTACAATGTTTCCTCGTATAATATCCCTGGATACAATGTTTCCTAGTATAATATCCCCTGATACAATGCTTCCTCATATAATATCCCTGGATACAATGTTACCTGGCATAATATTCCTGGATACAATGTTTCCTCATATAATATCCCTGGATACAATGTTTCCTCATATAATATCCCTGGATACAATGTTTCCTCATATAATATCCCTGGATACAATGTTTCCTCATATAATATCCCTGAATACAATATTTCCCCTTTAAAAACTGGATAAAATTTTTCCATATAATACCCCTGGAAAAAATTTTTCCCTATAAAATATCCCTCATACATGTTTCCTCATATAATATCACTGGATACAATGTTTCCTCATATAATATCACTGGATCCAATGTTTCCTAGTATAAAATCCCTGGATACAATGTTTCCTCATATAATATCACTGGATACAATGATTACTCATATAATATCCCTGGATACAATGTTTCCTTGTGTAATATCAATGGATACAATGTTTCCTCATATAATATCCCTGAATACAATGTTTCCTTGTATAATATCCCTGGATACAATGTTTCCTTGTAAAATATCACTGCATACGATGTCACCTGAAATAATATCTCCGGATAAATATTCATAAAGTTTTGATTTTATTTTATTTATTATTATGGGGATAGTGTCTTATATTTGTGGGGTGCACAGACAGAATTATGAGCTTCAACATTTATTTGTACTTATTAGTTATTAGGACACATTGTAGAGCTTCACTGCTTGGTGTGACAATAATTTATGTTTTATTATTATTTTATTGCTGTTTTCCGGTTGATATAATATGACATAATATAATAATAGCTGATACAGGGTAAACACATACATTACATAAAGTTTGTATAAATGTTATGTTACATAATATACAGTAATATAGTCTAATCCATTATCGGATACATTGTATACTATACAAATATACTGTTACCTGCTACATTGGATAATATGTATATAAATGTAATGGTACAAAGCATAGTATTGTCTGATACAATGTTACCTGATATACTATCAGGTGTCCTGCGGTGACTGATGGACTGTCCTTACTCTATCCATATGAACTCCTAGTATGTACTCACCTTGATCTGAAACTGTATTTCTACCTTGTTAGAGGATGTGACCACAGGTGCGTTGTAATAAGAAGATACTAAAAAGCATTTGAAGAAATACTACAAAGCATCTGACTAAATTGTCTATACTTTATTTGGTGCACATGCACTTGTGGCAGCAATTTAACTTTATTGGACTGATTTATATAGGGAAAGGAGATCTCTGTTGGCTGTTTCACCTGTGGCAGATTGATACGTGGTCATTTCGGGCCACATGTATGAACCTGTTTAGGTCTAAAACTCACTTTTTTGCCCATAGGTTACTATAGGTTACTATGGGCAAAAGAGTGAGTTTTAGACCTAAATAGTTTTCATACATGTGGCCCTTTGTTTATTTTGCAAAAACCTGATATAATATTACAGGGTACCATGTTACCTGATACATTATATACTATAACATATATACTTTCACCTGATACATTAGATAATATGTATACTAATGTAATGTTACATAATATAATATTATCTAATACAATGTTACCTGATATATTATCACCAGATACAATATTACCTGATATTTTATATGCTATACATACATATTATCTGATACATTAGATAATATGTGTATAAATGTTACGTCACAAAGAATAGAATTGTCTGATACAATATCACTGGATACCATGTTACCTGATACATTCTATACTATACATATTTACTTTTACCTCTTACATTAGATAATATGTATATTAATGCAATGTTACCTGATATATCATCACGAGATACAATATTACCTGATATATTCTATACTATACTGTATATACTGTTACCTGTAACATAACATTTATATACATACCTAAATATTATTTTCCATAATATAACATTATCTGATACAATTTCACTGGATACCATGTAACCTAAACCTTAATATACTATGTACATATAATGTTGCCTGATATATTATCACCGGATACCATATTACCTGATACATTGTATGCTATACATACATATTGTTTTCTGATAGATTAGATAATATGTGTATAAATGTTATGTTACATAGTATTATATTGTCTGATATAAAATCACTGGATACCATGCTACCTGATTCTTTATATTCTATGTACATATAATGTTACCTTATGTATTATCACCTGATACATTGTATACTGTACATATATACTGTTATCTGATACAATGCTACCTGATATATTATCCCCGGATACAATATTACTTGATATTTTATATGCTCTACATACATATTGTTTTCTGATACATTAGATAATATGTGTATAAATGTTATGTTACATAGTACAATATTGTCTGATATAAAATCATTGGACACCATGTTACCTGATTCTTTATATTCTATGTACATATAAACTTACCAAATACTTATAATGTTGCCTGATATATTATCACCGGATATCATATTACCTGATACATTGTATACTATACATATATACTGTAATCTGATACATTAGATACTATATGTATAAATGTTATGTTACATAGTATTGTCTGATATAAAATCACTGGATATCATGTTACCTGATTCTTTATATTCTATGTACATATAATGTTACCTGATGTATTATCACCTGATACATTGTATACTGTACATATATACTGTTATCTGATACATTAGATAATATGTGTATAAATGATATGTTATATAGTATTGTCTGATATAAAATCACTGGATACCATGTTACCTGATATATTCTATACCGTACTGTGTATACTGTTACCTGATACATAACATTTATATACATATTATCTTATGTTACATAATATAACAGTATCTGATACAATTTCACCGGATACTTCACCTGATACATTGTATGCTACACATATATACTGTTATCTGATACATTAGATAATGTGTATAAATGTTATGTTTAATATTATAATATTGTCTGATATAAAATCACTGGATACCATGTTACCTGATACATTGTATGTTATACATGCATATTGTTTTCTGATACATTAGATAATATGTGTATAAATGTTATGTTACATAGTATAATATTGTCTGATATAAAATCACTGGATACCATGCTACCTGATTCTTTATATTCTATGTACATATAATGTTACCTGATTGTTTATACTCTATGTACATATAATCTTACCAGATACTTATAATGTTGCCTGATACATCGTCACCAGATGTTTCATTGTATCAAGTCTTAGACAAACTCTGCCGTGTCCCGCACAAGAGGCGCCGTACAGCGGCGCGGATCAGAGGCGGGATACACACAGATACATTATAGTAAGCCGGTGGAAATTAAAGAAAATATTTTTTTGTGTAACATAATGAATAAATTGCATTTCATATGCATGTCCTTCTGTCTGTGCTAAATCCCAGTCCTATCCCACAGTGATTTCCCCAGAGCATTGCTGTTATTGCTCGGTTTGATTTAAATCATAAAAAGCCGGGTTTTTCAGAGCCTCGTCCCACTCGCTTATTTGTTTGGATTTGTGCATACAGGCAATTAATTTGTTTGTATATGTAGTGTAATGACTAACTGGATGCAATTGCCAGTGATTCCCCGCGCGTTTTAATACTCCTTTTTGAAAAGTGATCCATATTTTATAAGAGGAGATGGCAGCTGAGAGGAAAAAAAAGAATTTTTATAGCAAAGCAAGTTTTCAGAAGTACATCTAATGATCCTAGTCAGTCAGCATAAAAGAAAATTTACTATTCAATAAAGATTTCTAATTCGTACTGTCAGCTACTTATGCTTTCAATATACGTTATTGAAATGTCATAAAAGGAATACGTTATTTTAAAAAGCGGCGCTCTCTCTGCTCTCCTCCTGATTGTATTCATCACTGCCGGAGAATAACTCTTCCCGGGCTGTATATCTCTCCCCTTCAAGAAAGCGGACGAGCCGTCTGCATGGCTGACGCCTCGGTGACTTGGAAGGATTGAAGTTTGCTAATAGTTTATTGGATGTAGTGATTCAGAGTCTCCAATGACGGCTGAAAAACGAGCGCACAGAAAAGTTTTATAGAGTCGAAGAGGAAACACCCCATAGGACAAGAAGTTTTACAAGGGGACAGAGCTCATAGAGGGGTAAAGGGCAGGCACGGACTGGCCCACAGGGGAAGAGGGGAAACCCCCGGTGGGCCCCCGAGCATGGTAGACCTGGAGGGTTTTATAACTGCATATACATCCTTGGGAGAGGCAAAGAAGCAGAGAAAGAGGGGCAAAAAGCAAGAGGCAGAGCATAAGACATATGTACAGTCATTTACAGTAGCTAAAATAAACTCCCTCAGTGGGCCCAGAAACAGCTCAAATGGCCTCTAGATTCAACTCCACCTGTGGGCCCAGGCACCCCAGTACGGCACTGGTAAAGTAGGATTTATCTCTGGGCCTCAGGTTGATAGAGTTGACTTATTTCCAATTTCCCATTCTGACTTAAGGTAGCGAGGTCCGGAAAACAGATGGTTCTCCATTCCCACCCTCTTCAGACCAGAGATGGCCCCTGTGGATGGGCTCTTCTGCTCGGAGTCAAAGAGGCAGTGGGACATCCACCAGGGTTGCCATGACCATATACACCCAGTAATAGGCCATGTGGATGGTGCTTGACAGCACAGGGTCATTGGGAAGGCTACTGCTTGGGTTACAACAATCATATACACCCAGAAATAGCTTATGTGGATGAGCTCTGGTGCTTGGTGTCACAGAGGCTTTAAGTCACCCGCCAGGGGTGCTACAACCATATACACCTGCATATACTGTAGCATGGACTTGGTTACAAAGCTGGAAGCATATAAAGGTCCAATAGATGAATAATGCAACTGAATGAAAGACACTGGCTTTGCTTAACTGCTAACAATAAGAAAAAATAGGGTAAATTGTACACAGTTGCTAGAAAAATTAAATGAACATTTGGAACTTTTTTTGATTTCTTCATTGATTACTAATATGATATGTTTGATTGTATCTAAGTCACAAATAACAAGTAACTAATACATAGACAATTGTACTATTCATCACTTGTACTGAGAATCACCCACAGTGAGGAGAGAAAAGTGAACCCTTGAACGTTATAAACTGTAGATCCTCTAAAGCGGGAATCACCTCCAGCAGATTTTTCCAGTAGCTTTAAATAACATTTGTACAACATTGAGGAGGAATTTTGGGCCCTTCCTCCTGCAGATCTCTAAGCTCATCAAACTTTCTGGAATCCCTGTGCAAAGCAGCCTCTTCAGTTCAGGTCCCAGCATCTCCATAGGGATAAGGTCAATACTGGGACTTGGCCAAAAACAAAAATCTGTCCTTGTAGCTTTGGGTTTTTGCCTTGTTGTCATCTCCCAGTTCTCTTCAGCTGGAGGTCTTGGACTGCTGCCCCTGCATTTCCTGGAGATTGAGTTCATATAAGTACATTGTTCCCTCAATAATCACAAGTGGTCCAGGCTCTGCGGGGGCAAAGCAGCCCCAATCCATGATGCCAACTCCCCTATGCTGCACAGTTGGAGGAGGTTTTAGTATTGGTGTGCAGTGTTATCTCCATGATTCCACCCCGCTGCACAGGTGGAGGAGGTTTTGGTGTTGGTGTGCAATGTTCTGTCCATGAAGCCCTCTCCCCTGTGCTGCACAGTTGGAGGAGGTTATGGTATGCACTGCTTTATCCATGATGCCCCCTGCTATCGCTGCACAGCTTTAGGAGGTTTCGGTGTTGGTTTGCAATGTTCTGTCCATGAAGCCCTCTCTCCTGTGCTGCACAACTGGAGGAGGTTTTTGCATGCAGTGCTTTAACCATGATGCCCCCTGCCATCGCTGCACAGGTGGAAGAGGTTTTGGTATTAGTGTGCAATGTTCTGTCCATGAAGCTTTCTCCCCTATGCTGCACAGTTGGAGAAGGTTTTGTTGTTGGTGTGCAGTGCTTAAACTAAGATGCCCCCTTCCATCGCTGCACAGGTGTAGGAGGTTTTGGTGTTGGTGTGCAATGTTCTGCCAATAAAGTCCTCTCCCGTACGCTGCACAGTTGGAGGAGGCTTTAGTGTTGGTTTGCAATGTTCTGTCCATGAAGCCCTCTCCCCCATGCTACAGAGTTGGAGGAGGTTTTGGTGTTGGTGTGCAGTGTCTTTCTCCTTGTTGTGCACACGTGCTATAAAGTTCCACTTTTGTCTCCTCCATTCAAAGAACATCTGCCAGAAGCATTGTGGGTCCTTCAGCTGGTCTCTAGTAAACATGTGATGGGTCACAGTGTGTTTGGAGCAGCACAGGCTTCCTCTGTGATCTCTTTCCACGATCACCATACTTCTTTGCCAAAGACAAACTTAAACCCTTCCCCATCAGTATAATAATAACTTAATAAAATGAAGCAGAATTTATTTTACTATTATATAAAAACACAATCCACAAAAACACTCAAACTAAATGTAAAATGCTCTAAACCCTGCCCCCACCGTTCTAGATGATTACGGTGATAAAGTAGTAACTGATTCCAGCAATCACTGATCTAATCTCATCGATTGTTATTAGAAGGAACTTCAATGCAGTTTGCCATGAGGGGCATCAGTGCAGGGAGTGTAAAAAGTGTAACACAACTGCTACTCTATAATAATCTAGAACAGTGGGGACAGAATTTAGGTCATTTCAGATTTAGTTTTGGCTTTTTGTGGACAGTGTTTGACCATCGGCTTCTGGTCCATTTGTGCTGTTTTCTAATAGTGCAGACATGGACGGAAAGTTCTGTAACTTGCAGACTCTTCTTGGGGTCTTCTGCTCTTCCCATTTGGGTCTCTCCCTTTGCAGCATCACCCGTTGTGATTTTGGCGGGACACCAGGATGCTCACTCCTATGGACCAGTCCTGGATTTCCTCCATTTTTACATAGTGCACCTGAGATTGATGTACCCGGGTCTGAAGCTTTTGTACTTTTTCCAGCTTCATGTGTCTCTATAACTCATCTTTCAAAAGTTTTCTGCAGCGAAGCCTGAATTACACTAAGGAATCATCACTGAGAAGAAGAGACGAGTCAGTGACCAGGCTTTGTGTGGTTTTATATAATGGGTAAAACCCTTTAGACCCCCCCACCACCACTCATCTCCTTACCTGATACATCTCCTGCCAATTCCAAACAGCTAACACAGGGGTTCACTTACATTTCTCCCTGCACTGTGGTGAAATACTTGCGCAGTAAAACTGTCTGTGTTATTAGTTACATTGTGTTTCTCTATAATTGTGACTTGGTTATAATCAGGTCCCACTGTATTAGCAATCACAAGAAAATCCGGGAAGTTCAATTACTATTTCTCCCTGCTCTGTGGATGCTGCTTAAAGGGGTTTTCTCACCATGCAGTTTCACAGTCACAGTCAGCTTTTCTTTCATTCTAGTCTCCTCAGGCTGTGGGAGCTTCTCTGTAACAAGCTGAGACATTACACAGAGCAGTGCAGGAGAGGTTATCTTCAATAAACAAAGCCAGGAGTGCTTTAAGGAGTAAAAAAAATTGAAAATTATCTGTAAACAAAAGCCAATCTTGTTAGAGATAATTAATCCACTTGGAGTGAGCCCTCTCCACCATGGTGACATCACTTCCTGATCTGTGCTCTAATCCGATAGCAGAGTTATGGTCAGGTAACCATGGAAACCTGTGTGTAGTCAGAGCTGATAAAATCTCTCTTATCTCCTGAGTAAAGTAAAGTAAAATCACAGACAAATGCATTTAGAAAAAGTCTTCTGTTACCTGTCCCTATATGTTCAAAGCTGATCTTTGTAATGAGAAAACCCCTTTAATAAAAAATCGGAGCAGTACAACTGTCTGTGTAATCATTGTGTTCATTTATAATTGTAACTTGCCTATAATCAGGTCCCATTGTATTAGTAATTACGAAAAAATGCAGGAAATGTCAGAGGGTTCACTTACTATTTCTCCCTGCTCTGTGGATATTGCTCAGTAAAACCATGGGCAGTACAGCCGTCTGTGTTATATTAGTTACATTGTATTTCTCTATCATTGTGATACAACTAGATTAAGATACATTAAGATACAACTAGATCACATTTTATAAGTAGTCAATGCAGTAATCCACGAAACTTCAGAGGGTTCACTTATTTTTCTTGCAACTGTGTCCTAAGTGACCCCTAAGTCAGAAGGCCGGCATTGCTTGGGTGGAGGTTGAAGGGATTCCTATACAACAAAATAACGATTTGTGACCAAGGACCGTCACTAACAACAGTCTATTAATCTTCCTAGTTTATAACAGGGTTCAGATTTTGGAGGGAAAGGTTCCAGTGGGGGTTATGCTTTTTAGGACGGGTTATCGGAGGTTGGGCTATAGGATTTTTGCAGGCCTTGCTGCTGTAGGGTGTCATAGGGTCAGCTGCCCGCTGTATTGTCTTGCATCACTGCACATATTTGGCACAAGGATACCATATTTCTGATACTTTTGTTTTCTGTGGTCTTACGGCTTTGTATGTGCTTCAAGTCCTCATAGCGCCTTGGGACTCAAGGTAGCTCCACTTACTTTTAGCGTCACACAATATTTTGCGCTTGATCCCCAACATCTGGCTCTGGGTGCTGAAGAAAGGCCTGGAATGGCCCACAGGATAGGAGGGGAAAGCACAAGTGGGTCCTCGGGAATGGTTTGGCTCTTGGGTATGGCAGGTCTGGAGCTACTTTTTAGGGAGAGAAGCAGAAAGCAAGATACATATTCAGTATGAGCAATCATGTTCGCTAGCTGTAGGGTGGGCCAAACCTCATATCGTCTGGTGGCCTCAAGAATCAGCTCCACTGGTGGGCCCTAAGAATCAGCTACACTCGTGGCCCCCAAGAATCACCTACACTGGTGGCCCCAGGAATCAACTTAAGTGGTGGACACAAGAATCAGCTCCACTGGTGGGCCCTAGGAATAAACTCCACTGGTGGGCCCTAGGAAAAAACTCCACTGGTGGGCCCCAAGAATCAGCTCCACTGGTAGGCCCCAAGAATCATCTCCACTGGTGGGCCCTAGGACTAAACTCCACTGGTGGGCCCCAAGATTCAACTTCACCTCCAGTGGTGGGCCCCAAGAATCATCTCCACTGGTGGACCCAAGAATCAACACCACTGGTGAATCCCAAGAATCAGCTCCACTGGTGGCCCCAAGAATCAGCTCCACTGGTGGCCCCAAGAATCCCCTGCACTGTTGGCCCCATGAATAATCTCCACTGTTGGGCCCTAAAAATCATCTCCACTGGTGGCCCCAAGAATCACCTCCACTGGTGGCCCTAGGAATAAACTCCACTGGTGGGCCCCAATAATCAACTTCACATCCACTGGTGGTCCCAAGAACCAACTTCACCTCCACTGGTGGCCCCAAGTATCATCTGCACTGGTGAGCCCCAAGAATCAACTCCACTGGTGGGCCCCAAGAATCAACTCCACTGGTGGACCCGAAGAATCAACTCCACTGGTGGCCCCAAGAATCATCTTCACTAGTGGGCCCTAAGAATCAACTCCACTGGTGGGCCCCAAGAATCATCTCCACTAGTGGGCCCCAAGAATTGCCTTCACTGGTGGGCCCCAAGAATCATCTCCACTAGTGGGCCCCAAGAATTGCCTTCACTGGTGAGTCCAATCATCCCTAGTCAGGCACCGGCTGGAGATCCCATTGTGGTTGCTCTGGCTTCACCCTCACGATGCCCATGTCTATATGGGGTTATGTTCCAGTTAAATTTAAAAAAAAATAAAAAAAATAAAAAAAATTCTATATTCTGGGTTTGTTACCTAAGATCGTTTTGTCCTCGTCCCCTTCCAACCCAACAGCTCCCCCAACATCACACCGGGTGCAAACCTTCCCCTGAATTGGAACAACCATTCCCGGACAGCACTGAGTCAGCATCGCGGGGATCTTGTCTACTTGTACAATGGACGCCGAGATGTTTTGTTTGTTTGTCCCCCCCCCCTCTCCTCTTATCTAATGAAACAATAACACAGAGACTCCATTCTTGTAATGAAGCCCCCACATTAGTTGTATTTTTGATGTGTCATTGTAATTCAAGAGATGTTTTTAATCTGTGGATGGCTTCGGCACAATAAACCATTTAAAAAGGATTTGGCAGGCGGCCTCGTGTCTTGCAGCAGCTTTTTTCATTTACAACTGTTTTTTCAGGTTTTTTTTGCTATTGAAAGCTTTGCTGCACACATTAAAATAAAGTATCTTACTTCAAACAGGAATTTTTCAGAGAACATAATCAGGACAGAAGCAGAAAACACAATGCGGGCGGCAGATGAAAGGTAATAATACAGAAAACACCAGCATTTATCCGGACCTTCTTATTTGTCATTAGGAGGGACATGAAGATAGATGCTTCATTAAGTGGCCACTTTCATGTGCTTGTGTTGGGTTCTCCAATGGTTTTCATTCTTCTCGGGGTAATTTATTATTTACTATTTAATTAAGATTGTGATATCGGCCGTTCCCAACCCAAATCCTGTTAAACAAAAAGAACATTTTATTTCCAGCGGCGGAAAATAATCATAACGCAGGTATTTACCTCCACTTCCCGCCGCGCTCGGACTAATCTGTGGAAGACAGGAGAGCGGGCGAGATCAGACCCTCAATGCTTCCCGGTTTGTCTAGAAGGGTTCGCTTGTTTCTCGTTCCGGTGAATGTAGGAGTCACTGGCCGACCAATCCCAGAGCTGGGAAAGGGCAAAGGCGGATTAGAGCTACGAATAAGATAAACCTCATGCTCCCCGAATCCTTTAAAAGGGTGTTTCCACCATAGGATGTGCCATGAAATAATGATAGGTAAGGGTTCCACCTCTGGGACCCACAGGATTGGGGGACTCTTGGGAGTCCCTACAGGCAGCGCTGTGTCTCATTCTGTTCTACGGCAGTTCCCAGTACAGGGGAGTGCTGTGTTCTCCATTCTGTTCTATGGGAGTTCAGTACAGGTGAGCGTTGTGTTCTCCATTCTGTTTAGGAGTCCAGTGCAGGGGAGCGCTGTGTTCTCCATTCTGTTCTATAGGAGTTCCCAGTACAGGGAGCGCTGTGTTCTCCATTCTCCTTATGGGAGTTCCGTACAGGGAGTGTGTGTTCTCAAGTTCTCCCTATGTGAGTTTCCAGTACAGTGAGCGCTGTGTTCTCCATTCTGTTCATGGAGTTCCCAGTATAGGGAGCGCTGTGTTCTCATTCACCTTATGGGTCCGTACAGGGGAGCGCTGTGTTCTCCATTCTTCTATGGGAGTTCCCAGTACAGGGGTGGCTGTGTTCCATCTGTTCTTAGGAGTTTCGAGTACAGGGGATCTGTGTTTCATTCCTCTATGGGAGTTTCCAGTACAGTAAAAGCGCTGTGTTCTCCATTCTGTTCAATGGGAGTTCCCAGTATAAGGGAGCGCTGTGTTCTCCATTCACCTCTATGGGAGTTCCCGGTACAGGGGAGCGCTGTGTTCTCCATTCTGTTCTATGGGAGTTCCCAGTACAGGGGAGCGCTGTGTTCTCCATTCTGTTCTATAGGAGTTTCGAGTACAGGGGAGTGCTGTGTTCTCCATTCTCCTCTATGGGAGTTTCCAGTACAGTGAAGCGCTGTGTTCTCCATTCTGTTCAATGGGAGTTCCCAGTATAAGGGAGCGCTGTGTTCTCCATTCTCCTCTATGGGAGTTCCCAGTACAGGGGAGCGCTGTGTTCTCCATTCTGTTCTATGGGAGTTCCCAGTACAGGGGAGCGCTGTGTTCTCCATTCTCCGCCCCTCAGTGCACTTTCACACTGTGAGAGGAGGAAGTGGAAGAGGAGGAGCTAGGCAGTGTGTTTGTTTGTGCATGCTGCTCTTGGAGCCAGGAAAAGCTGCCTTCTCTGCTGCAAGGAGAGGGCAGTTACCCTGATGAAGCGGGATGGCAATGTGAAGCCCCCGGCATCCCTGGCAAGGTCAGGAGGGGGCCGGGAGGCTCAGTATCTGACCAGGAGAAAGGTGGAAGGCAGCGGCAGTAGCGAGGAAGATTTGAGTGAGGGGCATAGCGATATGTCCCTTGCTGCTCCTGAGAAGCTGACAGTAAGCAAAGCTACAGCCTGCAAGGATACAGCAGCCAGCAAGAGTACTACTGAACCCAGCAAGCCTACCACAGCAACCAGCAAGAGTACTACTGCACCCAGCAAGCCTATTACAGCAACCAGCAAGAGTACTACTGCACCCAGCAAGCCTATTACAGCAACCAGCAAGAGTACTACTGCACCCAGCAAGCCTATTACAGCAACCAGCAAGAGTACTATTGCATCCAGCAAGTTTACTACAGCAACCAGCAAGAGTACTACTGCACCCAGCAAGCACATGGGAAGTGGCGGCGGAGCAGGTACAAGGGGTAGGGGAGATGCGCTCCCTGCTCTCTCTAAAGTGCCAGCAGGTGGGATGTTCAAAGGACAGAGTGGCAGAGTCGCCGGGACATCCGAGGGCACTGTCGGTGGTCACACTCACAGCGTGAGTAATATTGGCAGTGCCGGGCATAGTAATATAATGACTGACAGGTCAGGGGGATTAAAGGCAATGAGCAGCTATGAGGTGGCTGATATGGCAGGAGCATCGGTGGCTATGTACAGCTATGGGGGCACTGTGACCGACGGAGCACCGGTGGCTAAATGCAACCATGGGGATATGATGATTGACAGGGCAGGAGCATGTAGCAGTGGGGATGTGAGCGGAGTGCACAGTTCAGTGGCTCATGCTCTCCCTGCAGCTGCTGCAGCTACCAGCCAGCCCAGCCTGTCCCAGCCCAGGTCCCAACCTAGCCTGTCGCAGCCTAGGTCTCAGCTCAGCCTTTTCCAGTCCAGCCTGTCTCCGTCTGGGTCCCAATAATCCTATCTCAGCCCAGCCTGTCTAGCCAATCCAGCCCATCCAGCGTGCCTAGCCAGTCCTGTCTGCCGGATCATCCAAGCCAGCCAAGAAAATCAGACAAAGGTGGTCCTGTAGAAGAACCAAATGGGAGAGAGTTCAGCGGCAGCACCATAGTCAAGGGGTTCAGCGGCAGCAGAGGCAACAGCGGCAGAGACAACCAGAATGCTGACAGCGGCAGAAACAACCATGACGGCGACGGCAGCAGCAGAGGCGACCAGAGCGGAGTGAGCGGAGATCCACTCCCCGGTCCCAGCGGCGTTTCAGTGGCAAGCAAGTCATCTATGCAGGTAAGATCCAGCCAAATGATTTTAAATAAAGTTAAAGGGGAGCCCCAGGAAAGGAAACGTCGTCATAAAAAGAGCTGTAAAACCAATGCTTTGGAGGAGGAAGGGGTGTGTGAACCTATCAAGAACTGGGGCTCAATGAAAAAAAATGACTCACCTGCAACTTTAGGATCCAGATTTGCTTTCTTCCTTAAGGGGTATGAGCACTGCAGTAATTAAATTGTGTTCTTCCAGAATAAATTAGACGACTTACAATTTAGGATAAAAAATGTGACAGCCAAAAAGAAAAAGGAGGATCTAACTAGAGAAATTAAAAAAATAAGATCCAAGGTCAGGAGGTTAAAAATAAGGAAAACACTAATCTCTGATAATGGTGGGATGTTCAAAGAAAAATTAATAAACAACGAAAGATTTAAGGGAGCAAGTAGAAAAAAACAAGCAGATTCAGAAGATGAGGAGGAGGAAGAGGAGGAGGAAGAGGGGATGGAGGCAGAAGAAGAGGGGGACAAGGCAGGCATAGATTTCTCAGGTACTCCCCCACAGGTAGATAACAGTGGAATCCCCCCGCAGCAGGAAGTGGTGGCGGAGGAACTGAGTGATGCAGGTGACCCGGGAGGGGCACTCATGGAAGAGATAGTGCGGTTGGAGTCTCCCGTCAGCCTTCAGGGCTTTACCTTTGGGGACGACCTTCCTGAGGAAGGAGGGAGGAAGAAGAAGCAAAAGAAGGTTGGCGTGGAGATATCTAAAATGGTGTTCGTGCCCTTCTCGGGGAAACCCAGTGTCACGGGGGGGATTCCAGAAGAAGAGCTAAGAGGGGGAGTAAGTTGGGGCTCAAGATGCAATAGTCTCACAAACATTCTTGACCCTAATGAGGAGGGACCTACTCCCTCAGTTCTAAAATCAGGAGCTGGTCCAGAGGAAGGCGAAAATGTAGGCGTGAATGGATATGTGGGTAAAATTGTGAACAAAAGTTTGGGTGAGAATGCAAAAGGGAAAATTGAAGGCGAGAATGTGGGTCAAAATGTGGGGAATGTTGGTGAGAATGTGGGTCAAAATGTGGGGAATGTTGGTGAGAATGTGCCGGTAAATGTGGGGAATGTTGGTGAGAATGTGCGGGTAAATGTGGGGAATGTTGGTGAGAATGTGCCGGTAAATGTGGGGAATGTTGGTGAGAATGTGCCGTTAAATGTTGGAGAGAAAGGTGGTGAGAGTTTGGAGGGGGAGGTGGAAATGGACACGGGAGAGAAAGTTGGGGAGAATGCAGAAAGTGAGATAAATGTGGGGAAAAATAAGGGAAAAAATGTTTTTGGAAGGCGTGGAAGTAAGGGAAGAAATTCAAGAATGAATGAGGGAAAAAATTCAAGAATGAATGATGGTGAGAATGGGGTTAATGTTGGGGCTAGCACTAGCAAGGATGGGGAGGGTACTGGCCCACCTGCCCCTCCTGCCGCAGCGGACCCCTCATCATATGGTGGGGGCCGCAGCTATGCAAAAGTAGCGGCGGGAGGGGATAGGTTCTCCGGACCACCACCACCAGTTGCCGGCAGCGAGGAAGATCAGCGCCGTTTCCTGGAGGCCCTCAAGAGAGGCGACCAATCAGTCACCATAGAGGGGAGGGAGATACCGTTGTCCTTTTGGACAGAGAGGCATGGGCTCTCTGCCTTCCGAGAGCAAAGGACAGGAGGAGAAAGTGCCAGGCCACCTCCTACAACCGGGCAAGGTGTACCCAGGAGGAATGTCATCCGTCTCAAGTGGGTAGGCAATGATACAAGTCCTAATAGATCTAAGGTGGTGGAGCTCCTATTTGGGATGGAGTTCAGGGTATCAGACATCTTTGCCCTGATACATCCTACTGGGTCTCCTATATATGACGTGAGCTTCATGCGGGCAGAGGGACTTGAGCTTTTTTGGTCCCGCTATGAGCTCAAACAGTCATCGCCCGAGTGGCGGGGTTTCGTTGCCCAAGCGATATCCCGCCAAAATAACGTTAAGAGAGTGACCGTTTTAACAAGTAATGAATCACTCTGTTACATAGACATCATGACCTGGTTAAACAGATATGGAGACGTCGTCCAGTTTCCAGTAAAAAATAGAGATGAATTCGGCATCTGGTCAGGGGCCTGGACCTTCATGGTCAAACTTAAGTACGCTGGTAACACCGTCACTCACATCCCATCCTCCACCTTCCTAGGCAGGGATAGAATCCTGGTCTTTTACCAGGGGCAGCCGAAGCTTTGTCACAGGTGTGGCGACCCCACGCATTTCAGTGCCCAGTGCAGGGCACAGGTGTGTGCAATGTGTGGGGAGGTAGGCCATCTAGCCTCATCCTGTGGCAGGATTCGCTGTCACCTGTGTGGTGGCTTGGGTCACCCCTTTAGTCGCTGCCCTCGCTCTGCCGCCAATAACTCCGCGTCCTCAAGGCGTATGGGAGAGAGCAAGGGACCTGAGGACGTGGGAGAGGACACAGATGAGGGAAACAGCGAAGGAGCTAAGGAGCCAATGACGAGGAAAAAGAAAACGACAGCACAGCTAAGACGTATGGAGGTGCGTAGAAAGGAGAGGGAAGGGGCTTCCCAGACCCATGCTGGGGGGTCCTTGAACTCAAAAAGCCCGGAAACCACCTCCAGAGCAGGACAAACCGAGGCTCTGAGGGAGAGTGACATAGAGGAAGAGACCAGGAGGATTGAGGAAGAGGAGGAAGCTGCCCTCCCCGCAGCCTCCTATCACTCAGGGAGCGGAGAAGGGAGTGATGGAGGTGAAAGGGAGAAGCAGCTTACAAAATGGAGTGCAAAAAGGGGGAAAGGGAGAGGGAGAATGGGCAACTCTCTCTCATTAGAATGGGACCACTCTACCCCCTTAACCCTGAGCCAGGTGCCGGATAAAGGAAGGCTAGGTAAAACCCCCCCTCTGACTGAAACCGCCAACCGTTATGGAGTCCTCAGTACCCTTTTGGCCTCATCAGGGGATGAGGAGGAAGAGGACGACGTACAAAAAGGGAAGGCGGAGGGGTCTTCGGGGAGTGGCGCTATCACCCCCGGGAGATCCCTACTGACAGCTAAGGACCCTCAACTACTGGGGGAGGAGGGAGTAGGAGCCGGGCACCTGATGGGTGGGGAGGAGCAAGTAGCTCGTGGGAAGGGTGATAGTGGTGTAAATATAGATATGGCTGTAAGTTTAAAACGGGTGAAACCCCCGACCTCGGATGGGGAGGGGGAGGTGAGTGGTATAGGTAAGAAGAAGGCTGTCGAGCTTGATCACCAGTATGGCGGCACCAATCTTTGACGCCCGGCAAGTTTTTAAAAGTTGCAAGCATTTTTTGTCAGGGTATGGTAGATATGGCCTTTGATTTTCTCAGCCGGGTTGAAGCTGAATCTTGTTCTTGCAAGAGACCAGGTTGGGCGACTTGTCCCGCCATTTAAGGGAAAACTAGAGGGGAATGGAGGGCCGGGGCCCCTTTTTGGGCTTTTTGCAGCCGGGGCCATATACCGGGGGGGTGGTTCTTTTTACCCCCCCCGAGGTTGAATGCAGAAGGGTTATTGAGCCGAAAATTTGGGGGGGTGTTGATCTTAGTTTTCGTCATTTTAAGGGAAAAAGAATTAAGGGCTAAATTTAAAATCTATGGCCCCCAAAGCCAGTGGGACCCGGAAATGGGTTTTTTGAAAGGGTTTAAACCTTTCCTTTTTACGGGGCCCCCAAGTCATCTTTGGAGGGGACTTCAATTTCCCTCTCGGGTCCTCTTATGATTGAGAGGTTCCCGAGGTGTAAAGGGTATGAAAGCGGCGTTTGAAAAGAATAGTCAGCGAAACCGCCTGGTGGGGTGTTTAATCAGGCATTTCCCTAGGCCACAGGGGGTTCCCCTTTCCATAGGGGTTGTCAGGGTTAGGTCTAAGTTAGATAGGTTTTATTTAAAGAGGAAGCTATCTCGACCCCCCTTGTCGGTGGTGGAGGTAGATTTTTCGACCACTGTTTGATTTTTTTTTCCCTTTTAATATTTCAGGACCCCCGTATGGGGAAAAGGGGTTTTGGGAAACTTTAATTGGGCCCCTCCCGGAAGAAAAAAGAAATTTAGACAATCCTTCGAGGACTTCCCCTTTAGAGTTTAGGTACCATTACCGGGCCTATGTAAAAGCAATAGAGTGGTGGGAAGTATTCAAAAAAAAGCTGCGAAGTTTTCCGCCAGACCCGGCCTTAGGGGTCTAAAAGGTTTCTCTTATCGGGGCTAAGGAGGGAAATCGAGAGTTGGGCTCGACTGGTGCCGGGAGGAGATCCCGGGGGAAATCCTTGTCAAGAGATGTCAGTATGATAGATACACACCTTGGTTTTTTGAGGGGATTTTGGTAAATACCCTGCCCACCCTAAAGAAATGTAGGATTCAGTAGGTTTTTAAAATGTGACAGGGCCCAAAAAAACAGTACGGGGTCTCGAAAGGTCCAATCAAGATCCGGAGATCGTTTTGGTCCTTCTACCCCATCTTTGGGGAGGGGGGAAAGTTTGAGAAAAATGCTCGGTTTCTGGCTAAAACAGTCCTGAATAGGAATAAGCCCTCTCAGATGATTTACGGGGAGATCAGGAAAAGGAATGAAGGGGGCGATTTAGACTTACCTCAAAAAATCCAGGCCCCAAAGGCCCAAAATCGGAATTTTACAAGCCTTTAAAGGGCACCTTTGGGCCCCCTTGAGGGTATTAAATGAGTTCTCTCCCCGGGCATCTGCCAAAGTAAAGAGGGGGTCTGCCCCATCATCTTGTAAAGGGGGAAAATTTCCCTCCTACTTTGGGAATTGGGGCCCATAGCGCTGCTCAATGGGACGGAAGATTCTGGGAAAAGTGCTTTTTAATAGGGGTGATAAAATCTGCCTCCAGCTCCCTTTTACGGTAGCACTGCTCCGTTCCCGTCGAGCGCAGTTTGGGGTCGGGGGGCCTGGAGGGGGCAGGGCGGGTCCTGGAAGGGTTCACACTGCTTTGGGTCAGGCAAAAGCTTTTGTCGGGGTTTTAAACATGGTACCTCTGGTTTACTCTTCTGAATTTGGCCCCGCCGGGGGAGGTTTTTTAAAAATTTGGTTAAAAACCCTTTTATAAAGGGGCTGAGGGCTTTTTCCCTTGGTGAACGTTGGTTTGGGCGGGCCTTTGGGGGGAATCTAGTGTTCATCAGGGGTTTTCCCCAT
>JAODAL010056252.1:0-23413 GCA_025379985.1 Phyllomedusa bahiana | reverse complement strand
ACAAAAAGTTTTGGGATGAGTTTGTCTCATACATAAACCAACATTTTAATACATCCCTAGACAAACAATATGACCTGTTAGTTTTCCACTGCCCTAGAGCTCCTGATGCAGACATGGACCAGGGAGGCAACACTGACAGAGACATGCATATTCCACGTCTCCCGGGGATATAACACATAGCCCTTCTAGTAGCAAAACATTGCTTACTCAAGTTTTGGCTTAAACCGTCCCTCCCGCCACTCTCACAGGTGGTGGGGCAGTTGAAAGACAAAAGGAGATTCATACTCCGAGTTTCTTTAAACAATGGTGAACGTTTATTGAATCACTATTCCGACAGAGAGGTCAAAGCCTTGATGCAGTCTTTCCAATATACGGCCTGGTACTGTAGGGATGGAATTAGTGGCTCTCTGGGACAGTTGCAAATCTGAGAGATGGCTGAACAGGTGGGGTTATTTTCAGATTTTCCGCTTTGTCGCCTCTCCTATCCCCGCCATGGACAAATCTATAAGCTCAGAAGTAAAAGTGAAAGTAAATGTCTCTCTAGTGTAGGTCAAAACTACTTGGCAATCAGGAGGTGATTATACACTATATAAGTAGTGTTTGATGTATGATGAGGGAAAAGAGTATACAGGATGTAAGGTCAAAAGTAGTGTTGAGCGATTACGTTGGCTATCGACATCGGGCGATAGTCGGCCACCATCGATAAGGTTTTTCGATAGTGAGCGTCGATTATGAGCGAGGGAACATTAAAGTTTTATGGGAGAGCAAACAACACCTTCATTCTTACACCCAAACAGGGTGGAGAAGCTGGAATTTTAACATCCACAACAGTCAAATGGATACGTGCTACATCTTAGGCAACACACTTAGGTTATAAAAGCCACAGAAAAAAAACACAAAACCATTCACTATCCCTGTCTTGTCCCCACAGCATGACCCTTAACCTGATCACCCAAAATTAAAAAGTGCCAGAAGGCAGTATGATTTAAACCCATCATATTACTTAAACTGGACAATGATATCCCTGTCCTGGAACGCAGTATGAGCCCCAAACCTGCATTGACCCCCAGATTTTAAAGTGGCCGGAAAAAGGGAGTCTTTCAACCCCCATTTTATTTTTCACTGACATTTGACTATACCTGTCCTGGGCCACAGCATGAGCCCCAAACCTGCATGACCCCCATTTAAAAAGTGCCGGAAAAAAAGGAGTCTTTCAACCACCTTTTTTAGTTTCACTGGACATTGACTTACCTGTCCTGGGTCACAGCATGAGCCCCAAACCTGCATGCCCCCAACTTTTTAAAAAGTGCCGGAAAAAGGAGTCTTTCAACCCCCCATTTTAGTTTCACTGGACATTGACTATACCGGGTCCTGGGCCACAGCATGAGCCCCAAACCTGCATAACCCCCAGATTTAAAAAGGTGCCAGAAAAAGGAGTCTTTCAACCACCTTTTTAGTTTCACTGGACATTGATATACCTGTCCTGGGCCACAGCATGACCCAGGGCCGGAGTTTACAGTGGTTGCGGTGAGAGCCCAGGCTGGCGTCCGTCATCTATTAAAACACGCAGGTTAAAATGTCCTTTGATGACGCAGCAACGAAAAAACTGTCATGCTGAAGCAGAAGTGCGGAAGCGGAAGTGTTGAGAACGCCAGCCTTCCTCAGTACACAGTAATCCCTGGGTAGTGCTTGCCCCTCCGTATGAGTGGGGAAACCAATTGAGCTTCACTTGGAAAAAAACTGGTGGTTAACGCTCCTGTTACACCAAGGTGCCCTTTATCTTGGCATTCTTTTTCTCATTTTACTCAATTGCTGGAGGAAATGGTCTCTGTACTTGTTCTCTGTCCGTGCTCTCTAACCCATTTTCCTCTGAATAACCTATTATCTGGTCAAATTTTTCCTGTACCTCCCTTGTACAATTCAGGGGAATTTTTTAACAGCTATTTTGTACTGCAGTTTTTTAGTATTTTAAGTATAGAAAACTCATTTTTTAAAATCGGATGTAATGCCAAATTGTCTTTGTTTCTCTTTTTTTCATTGTATTAAATGGGTTTGTCTTCAAAAAAGGGGATTGATAGCTATGTTAAAGATCTTGCCAAAAACAAGTCATTTTGCAATATGTGTCCATTAACAGTGCCCTACCTATTCCTTTTTTCTGACAGCACCATCACCCTTGAGCCACTCTTGACATTGTGAACAACAAATTTCTGTTATAAACAAAAATTTTTTTCTAATCGGACCTGTAGTATAGCTGCATGTCACAGCAAAATGCCCCAAAAATACCAAACATGACCCATGAGCCACTTTTGACAATTGTGAAGAACAAATTCTATTAGAAACAACATTTTTAGAATAGGACCTGTATTATTGCTCCATTACAAACCACCATGACCAAAAAAATTCTAAAAACGACTTCTCAGCCACTGTAAAAATTGTTAAGGAGAAATGCCACTTAGAAGCCACATTTCTGTTCCAAAGGACCATGATTATTGCTGTATCTCACCGCAACATGACCCCAAAAAATTATAAATATGACTTCTCAGCCACTGTTAAAATGGTGAAGGAGAAATGCCACTTAGAAGCCACATTTCTCTTTCCAAAGGACCATGATTATTGCTGTATCTCACAGAAACATGACCCCAAAAAAATTATAAATATGACTTCTCACCCACTGTTAAAAATTGTGAGGAAAACATGACCCAAAACCATTGACAATGTAAAAAATTCTAAAGATGAAGTGAGTAAATGGAATATGGTTTTTGTCATAAAAACCTTTGGGGTGTCTTTTAGTCTCCTCACAGCAAAACCAGCAAAATGAACTGTTGGGAATTGAGAATAAAAATTGCAGTAAGAAATGATCATTTTAAAAATAAGTTTTTCAAGAGGACCATTTATGTTTGGAGAGGAATGTGAAGTAGAGCAGCAACTAATCTGTGACCTCGGCATTTGGGGCCACAACATCATCAGAGATCCATCCCTGATTCATCTTGATGAAAGTCAAACGATCACATTATCTGTGGAAAGCCGGATGCTGTTGTCAGTAATGACTCCCCCGGCTGTGCTAAAAGGTTTCCGCTCAGATTATGACGCTGGCTGCTGGGCAGGACAACACCTCTATGGCGTTTTTCGAGCCAGCTCGGGCCATTCGTCCATTTTGGATACCCAGAAGTCTATTGGGCCCGGGAAAAACATACAAAAAACATCGGTGTTGAGACGCAGATAGTCGTGCCCCATAAATCTTAAGCTGGTCTCTGGGTGTTGTATCTGTGGCCTGCATTGCATGCGTTGGTGAGGTGGTAAAAAAAGATTGCCCGAGGTAACCCATTAGGCTTCTGCCCCCTTGCCTGCTGCTGCCGCTGCTCCACTATGGCTACTTGGCACTCTATGCTGTCACGTCGCTGGCGTTGTTCCACCGTGACATTTGAAGAACGTGAAGCAGACGCAACAGATGTTTCCAGTTGATTAAACAGCAGGTCTCCATTTTCTGCATTTTACTCTCTATTTGGGTGGGGTGGAAAGAAAGTGCCGAGTTTTGTTTTGTACCGGGTATCCAGGAGGGTGGGCCACCAGTTAACTGTTGTTCATTTTTGGCCTTAATTGCGAGGATCATGTTGGGGGAAAAAAATGGAGCACCCAAAAGCATTTCATGTGAGAGATGGAGCTTGAGTTCCCAAGCCTCTGGGTTGAGGGGCACTAGCAAAACTCATCTTCCTCATCTGCCTCAAATTTCACCCCAAACCCTCTTTCCAAGGCAGGGAGGGTCGGTGTCTAGGAATACCCCTCCTCCTCCTCTCGCTTCCTCCGGCACAGCTTAAAACACAGCCCCGACTTGCCTCAGATGATGCACCCTGAGAGCTGAGGTGCCGCCTTGCACTAGCTCTGGACCCTGAACCACTGCCTAATAAAGACCAATAAAATTGAGAAACTGTCGGGCCCTGTGGATTTAACGGAGAGAAAGGCTCCGTGTCTGCATCTGTGTCCGTCTCCTCCTCCATCGCTGGCGGGGACCTGATGTTTCAGAGTGTCCAACGATCGTCCAGAACTAAGATCACCACAAATGGTCATGCTGACAAGGGCATCGTCCGCACTGACCATTTTGGTGGCTTCTTCAAAACGGGGAAAGGTTGGTGCAGAGCTCTATCACCTGCCTCCACTCTCGGTGGCACAACACCCCAAGTACCGCACCGCTGCTTATCAGGCCATGTGTCGCTGGAGCAGGTGGAGGGTGGAATTCCAGTGTGTTGCCACGTCAACAATGAGACGGTTAAACGGGAGGCGAGCTGACGCTGCAACGCAGCCGGCGGGACGAAGCGGGTGCGAACGGCGGAAGTGCGAACTCAGACCTCGAGCCTTCTTCACCCAGGCAGTCCAGACCCGGGTAGCTCTTTAGAAATTTCTGGACGACAAGGTTCAGGGACATGTGCCAGGCAAGGGATTGTGCTCCAGCCTACCGATTAAGGGCGGCCAGCAGATTTCGGCCCGTTATCGCACACCACCTTGCCTGGCACAAGGTTCTTGTCACCCAGCCAGCGCTCGGTCTCTTTTGCGGAGGGGCCGTCCACAGCTCCTGACCTGTGTGTGAACGGTCTCCAAGGCAGATTAATTTTAAACACGGCTGGTGTCTCTGGGCACGTGATGCCACCAAGGACCTTGGGGGAAAGAGCCCTGCAACCATGCCTGCGGTTTTGAAGAGCGTGCGCCGAGCCTGAGAGCCCCCGTCAACCCCCAAAGACATCCACCCAGCTCCCCAGTGAGCTGTCACAGAGATATAGCGGGCCTTGGCCGTGCTTACTAATCCATGTGTCGGTGGTGGATGGACTTTTCCGGACACAGATGCAGACAAAAGCACTTGAAAAATTTTTGATGACACGTGGCTGGCCAGGGCAGGGACGGCTTTTTTGGCAAAGAAATGCCTGCTCGGCATCTGGTATTGGGGGCAGGCGAGGGCCATGACGTGGCGGAACCCATCTGGTTCCACCAGACGGAAAGGCAAAATTTCCAATGCCAAAAGCCTGGCAATGCCGGGCATTCAGGCTTTTGGCTTTGGGATGGTTTGGGTTAAAGTGTTTCTTTGCTCCCAAACCTGAAGACAGAAGGCTGGCTGCTAGCCTGGCCCCTGTACGGCGTGCAGGTTGTCAAACTGGGGGGGAAGGAGAAGGGGTAGGATGGGTCTCTGGTGGTGTGGTGGTACTCGGGCGACGGTGGAGGCTGAAGCGGAGGCTGATCCCTGATCATGACTCTGAAAGACATTTGGGGAGTGGGGGAACGCTTGTGGTTGGCAGAGGAGGAGGAGGCGGAGACAGAGGGTGTGACAGTGGTTGGAGAACCGACGTCGGTCTGGCCTTTTTTGGCCAAGTGTTCCTCCATTTCCCAACTCATGCATTCGCTGCATGTGACTAGACATGTTGGTGGTGGTTAACCACTTAAGGTTCTTGCCTCTACTTATGCGTTTACGGCAAAGGCGGCATATGACATCGCTGGGTGAATCAGAGGCTTGCTTTAAAAAAGGCCCAGGCTTGAGAGGTCCTGGACCTTTTTGACGGCGATAAGCAAGGAGCGGGGTTTGCGCTGACCGTGGCTGGGGGAATCATATCAGCGGACTTCTGCGACCGCCCTCTCCCTTTTGTTTGGGGGGACCCGTATTGACACTACCCATCGTCTTCCCCCTCGTCCACTGATGAAGCGCTCGCAAGCAAATTCTGCGGAAAAGACCAGGATGGATCCGCAAATGTCATCAATCATCATCATCATCAACACAGAGACTTGGGCGTCCTGACTTTCTGCATCCAGAAAGCTGGGGTACAAGCAAGGGGCACTGCAAAGGCGTTGCCGACCGACGGGATTTTTGCCCATTGACCGGCTTCTTCTCCTCCTCTGATGGCATTAGTAACTGGGCGTCAGAGCAGTCTAAATCATCCTCTTGATCTTTTAACATGCCTTCTGACCCCCACCGCATTTTGTCATCAAGAGGTTTTTCAGACAATGGGGTTTTCCACTGTGGGTACACGAGTTGACATTTGGGTGCTTCATGTTGGACGGATGCTGATGATGCTGATGATGACATTTGTGGCCGTGACTGGGAGGACGAGGAGGTTTAAAACTGCTAGAAAAGCAGGTTGCATTAAACACTGAAGGACAGATTGGCGACGATGTTCGTTACTTAGATTCACAGCCCTGACCCAGCGATGACAGGCCTGACGGTCCTGCAACTGACGGTCCGCTGGCATGCGTGTTGTCGCCAGCACTGGAAGGAGACCTTCTCTCGTACCTCTACCTCCATGTGCTAAACCCCCTCTTTTCTCGCTTACCACCTTTCATTTTGCTCCATGTTCAGAAATATAAAAATTTGAGAAGGTATGGAATAGTTTTGGAAAAATCTCTTATTAAAGGACGGGAAATCACAGCTATTCTCAAATCCCTCTAATCAAAACAAAATTGCTGGATTCAAAGTTAACTGCAAGGTGTCTATCGACAAATCTGGACTGGGCAAAAGTCAAAAAACACGTATCTGTTATGTTTTCATATAATACACGGTATTTTTTGCACCTTTCAATTCACCTGTGGTGACTATATAATTGCTGTTTTAAGATTTACGTGGATGCTGCGTCAATGAACAAAGCTGGGTGCGCCCAAAAATTTAAAAACAACGTATCTGTTATGTTTTCGTATAATACACCCGGTATTTTTTGCACCTTTCAATTCACCTGTGGTGACTATAGAATTGCTGTTTTAAGATTTACGTGGATGCTGCGTCAATGAACAAAGCTGGGTGCGCAAAAGTCAAAAAAAAAGTATCTGTTATGTTTTAGTATAATAAAAGGTATTTTTTTCAACATTCAAATAACCGGTGGTGACTAAAGAATTGCTGTTTTAAGATGTAAGTGGATGCTGCGTCATTGAACAAAGCTGGGTGCGCAAAAGAAAAAAAACACAATTCTGTTATGTTTTCGTATAATACACGGTATTTTTTGCACCTTTCAATTCACCTGTGGTGATATAGAATTGGTGTTTTAAGATTTACGTGGATGCTGCGTCAATGAACAAAGCTGGGTGCGAAAAAGTCAAAAACACATATCTGTTATGTTTTCGTATAATACACGGTATTTTGTGCACCTTTCAATTCACCTGTGGTGACTATAGAATTGCTGTTTTAAGATTTACGTGAATGCTGCGTCAATGAACAAAGCTGTGTCGCAAAAGTCAAAAAACACATATTGTTATGTTTTGTATAATACACGGTTATTTTTTGCACCTTTCAATTCACTTGTGGCGGGCTATAGAATTGCTTTTTAGATTTACGTGGATTTCTGCATCAATGAACAAAGCTGGGGGGGCAAAACTCAAAAAAACACGTATCTGTTATGTTTTCGTATGATACACGGTATTTTTTGGGAACAAACAACCCGTGCCCGACTACAAGATTGCTGGATTGTAATTTAACCGCAAGGTGGATATTATCAACACAGGTGGAATGGGTAAAATTGAAAATGAACAAACCCATCTGAAATGTATATGATAATAAAAGTGGATTTTTGCACCTAACAAAGAGACCTGCAGTTACTAGAAATTATGTGTATCCAATTATAAGTTCAGGCTGCCCAATATCCAGAAAATATTTCAATAGCAAACTGTTAATAATAAAGATATTGCAGTGCAATTTTCTACACTAAGTCTTGGTGAACTTTATCCAGTGTTCTTTATAGATAGAGCTTGTCTGTTGTTCGCCCGCGGGGCCCCTCCCCTGCTCTCCCCCGTGACTTTACAGCAGTAGATGCTTCTTTAAAATTCTCTAGCTAACTACTTAAAATCTTCAAATCTCTAATCTAACTAAATTGGAAGGATCACAGCTAACAGTAGAGGTTTCTCTGTGCGAAATGACTAATTTCGCTGAAACTGTTTGGCCACAGGCAGAGCGCACGTCCTATTCCTATAGACGCTGAGAGACACTAAGGCTGAACAGGAAACGCTGTTCTATGTAATACGAGGTCATGTGATTTTTCCAGCCAATCGCAACCATAAAACATCCCAGTCATGACGTCGCACACACATCTCACCCTGCTCTATTTTGTAATCTGATTTGCTGGCCGCCAAATTACAGGAAGCGCCGAAAATGGCGCGTCTTTTAAAAGATGATTTACAGATTTTAAACTTAATTATCGCATGATCTGAAAATTTCGATCACCATAAAAACCTTGCCGATTTCAACTTTGTCGATAAAAATCACTCAACACTAGTCATAAGCATTCTTTATATATTTGTTGGTCTAGTTTGTTTTTATTGTTATTTCCATGGCTTTGTATTGCGGAGGCATTTCTTTGTTTTCTTATACTGTACATCCCTATAACTAACAATGCCTCAGTATGTGTTGAAACTTTTATTGTATACCATCTTATAATGCAAAGCCGTGTTTGTTATAATATTTGAAAATTGCAATAAAATATGTTAAAAAAAAAGGGGTCAAAAAGTGATCCTGGAAACTATAGACCAGTAAGTTAAACCTCTTTTGTAGGTAAAATATTTGAAGTTTTTTTAAGAGATGCTATCCTGGAGTATCTCACTGAAAATAAATGTATGTATGTCAAACTAATCTCACCAGCTTCTATGAGGAGGTCAGTTCTACACTGAATCAGGGTGAGGCATGGATGTCACATATCTAGATTTTTCAAAAGCATGTGATATTGTGCTACATAAAAGGTTGGCAAGTAAAATGAGAATGCTTGGACTGGGGGAAAATGTGTGCAAGTGGGTAAGTAACTGGCTCAGTGATAGAAAACAATGGGTGATGATTAATGGTACATACTCAGTCTGGATTCCTGATACTAGTGAGGTATTAAAGAGATCAGTATTGGGCCTTATTGTCTTTAATATATTCATTAATGACCTTACACAGGAATTGCACAGTAGAATTTCAATCTTTGCAGACGATACTAAGCTAACCAACACAATACAGGATAATGTTATATTACGAAGGGATCTGGATAATTTGGAAGCCTACGCAGAGAAGTGGCAGATGTAGTTTAACACAGATAAGAGCAAGGTTATGCACATTGGAAGGAAAAATCCATTTTATGATTACTTGTTAAATGGAAAAACACTGGGTAATAGTGACATGGAGAAGGATTTGGGAAACGTAGTGGACAGTAAACGTATTTGTAGCAGCAAACGTCAGGCAGCAATTGCCATGGAAAATAAGATCATGAGGTGTATTAAAAGGGGCATAGATGGACATGATGAGAACATCATTCTCCCATTATACAAGTCAGACCAAACATGGAATATTGTTTGCAGTTTTGGGCACCAGTGCACAGGAAAGACATTGTACAGCTTGATCAAGTTCAAAGGCGGGCAACAAAAATTATAAATGGACTGGACGGACTACAATATCCAGAAAGATTAGTAAAATTAGGGTTATTTAGTTAAGAGAAAAGACAGCTTTGAGGGGACATAATAAATATATTTAAATATATCAAGAGATCTCTCTCAAGATTTATTTATACCCAGAACTGTATCCAGAACAAGGGGGCAACCTCTACGTCTTGCGGAAAGAAAGTTTCTACATAAACATAGAAAGGGATTCTTTATTGTAAGAGCAGTGAGATAATGGAACTCGCTGCCAGAGGAACTTGTCATAGTGAATTCAGTGACAGAGTTCAAAAAGGGTCTGGAAACATTTCTAGATAATAATAGCAATAATATAACTATTTTTTTTTCCCTAAAACGAGGACAATTGGCTTCTACCTCATGGATGTTTTTGCCTCCCTCTGGATCAACACAATAGGCCTGTAGGCTCAAGTGGATGGACGTCTGTCTTTTTTTGGCCTTACAAACTATGTAACCATATAACTATGAAACACATGGTTGCAATGTGCTTAGTATAGCACGGGAATAATACAGAGTGATCCTGAGTGGAGGTACTTATAAGTAGGGATGAGCGATTATAATCAACAAAGTTGAAATCGGCTCATGCGATATTTTAGCTGACAATGTTGCAGATAATCTATTACTATCGCGCCATTTTCATCGTTTCCTGTCATTTTGGCGGCCAGCAAATCAGCTTAGAGCATAGAGCAGGATGAGCTGGGTGTGTGACGTCATGACTGTGATGTGTATGGTTGTCATTGGCTGGAAAAATCACATGACCTCATTTTGCATAGACCAACGTTTCCTGTTCAGCATCAGTCTTTCAGTGTCTTACATTAGAGCAAGACGTCTGCTGCGTGTCTCTCAATACAGCTCTGCTCAGAGACACAGTGGGGGGGGGGTCGGACGGACGGACAGACAGACAGGCTTTGGAAAGGAGAGTGCATATTGTGCAGCCCAGACTCTGCTTTGAACCTGCATTGAAATGGCATTTTTTTTACCACTTTTTGGCCAGCACACCTCGCACCTGAGGTGAAATTGTACCTTTTATTTTGTGCGTCCCAGTTTTTTTCAAATAGCCACGTTGTACGCCAATTTTGATACAGAAATTTTCTAGTAACTTTTCTCGTTTGTCATTGCTGCAAAAAAACACAATTGCTCATCCGTGTAACTTTTAAATAGCTGTAGTGCACGTGGTGTGGCCCAGTTTTTTTGCAAAGAGCCACCTTGTACTTAAATTTGGTTACAGAAATTTTGTAGTAAATGTTGGTGTATTTCATTGGTGCAAAGACCACCTTTTGTTATCCGTATACATTTGAAATAGTTGTATTGCACATGGTGCAGCCCAGTTTTTTTCAAAGAGCCACCTTGTATTTAAATTTGGATACAGAACTTTTGTAATAACTGTTAGTGTATTTAATTGGTGTAAAAAACACTTTTTGTTATCCATATAAATTTTAAATAGCTGTATTGCACGTGGTGCGGCCCATTTTTTTTGCAAAGAGCCACCTTGTACTTAAATTTGGATACAGAAATTTTGTAGTAACTGTTGCTGTATTTCATTGGTGCAAAAACCACTTTTTGTTATCCGTATAACTTTTAAATAGTTGTATTGCACATGGTGCGGCCCCAGTCTTTTCAAATAGCCACGTTGTATGCCAATTTTGATAGAAAAATTTTCTAGTAACTGTTCTCGTTTGTCATGGCTGCAAAAAACGCAATTTCTCATCCATGTGACTTTTGAATAGTTTGATTGCACTCGGTGAATCTCAGTTTGTTGCAGATAGCGCACTTGTATGATAGTTTGTTGAAAACTATCAATTCCTAGTCCTACTGGGCAGTTGTAAATCCCTGGGACTGAAGGAAGAACACTGTTGATTTGGTCTTACGGTTCTTCCACCAGACCGCATTTCACAGGTATTCGATAGAAACAATTCTGTTTCTAATCCTAGTTGGCTGTTGGAAATTAGAGGGATTTAAGAATAGCTGTGATTTGCTGTCTTTCAATAAGAGACTGTCAAAAACTCTTCCATAACTTTTACATTTTTATCTTTCTGAACATGGAGCGAATTGCAGGTGGTAAGCGAGCAAAGGGGGGTGTAAGACATGGAGGTAGAGGTACGAGAGAAGGTGCTCCTTCCAGTGCTGGCGACAACACCCAAGCCACCATATCGTCGGTTGCAGGACCGTCAGGACAGGGATAGTCAATGTCCATTTCAACTAAAATGGTGGTTGAAAGACTCCTGTTTCCGGCACTTTTTAATCTGTGGGTCAGACAGGTTTAAGGGTCATGCTGTGTTCCAGGACAGGGATAGTCAATGTCAAGTTCAAGTAAAATGATGGTTCAAATAATACTGCCTTCCGGCACTTTTTTAATTTGTGGGTCATGCAGGTTTAAGGGTCATGATGTGGTACAAGACAGGGATAGTGAATAGTCTGTCAGTTTTTTTCTGTGACTCTTGTTGCCTAATTGTCTTGCCTTGTAGCACGTATCCAGTTTACTGTTGTGAATGTTAATTCCAGCTTCTCCACCCCTGTTTCGGTGTAAGAATGAAGGTGTTGTTCCTCTCCCATAGACATTAATGGTCATCGGCGATTATCTGTTATCGATTATCGGATATCGTCATGATAATTGCAGATATTGACTATCAAATCGATAACGATAGTTGACACAATCGCTCATCACTACTTATAAGCCATAATATATGTAAGAACAAAAGAAGTAGATGGACCAGTGTTCCCTGGTGTATTATCCAAGTTTTATGTGATTTTTCAAATGGAGCAAAGCTATTACTCACATTCTTGAGATGTGTACAACTCTCCATTGCGTGTGAACGAGTTGTTTGCTCTAAAACATGGTAGCACGATATCAGCAGCTTCTCATGGAGATTCTCATACATATTTTCCTGATGTCAAGGTTAATTATAATAGTTGACCTTAACTGGTTTGGCTCAAATCCCTTTCAAATTGCTAGGCTCCTGCAAGTTACATGTGAACTGAGGATAACTACATCCAATAGAGTGCGCTGTGGAGCTCCTCAAATCTTTTCCCATAAGCCTTTGCTTTATGCAAAACAGTCAGTGAGGTCTGAATGGCAAGTAAACCCTCATACTGATCAATTTATTGGTTCCTCTCCTCAAGGAGAGATTTTTCCCCATTCGAAGCCACTCTTGCCTCACACCCAGCCCACCAGCAAGTTCTACACTGCACTGATGAGGGGCAAATACCCCGAAACAGCTGTCTGTAGTTGAACTTAATGGGGTTGTCTCAAATCCATTCACATTGCTAGGCTCCTGCGAGCTAAATCTGAACAGAGGATAACTACATCCAATAGAGTGCGCTGTGGAGCCCCTCTGCTTTTTTCCCATAAGCCTTTGCTTTATACAAAACAGTTAGTGAGGTCTGAATGGCAAGTAAACCCTCACACCTACCAATTTATTGGTTCCTCTCCTCAAGGATAGATTTTTTCCATTTTGAAGGTTAATTATATAAAAACATATAAATATAGAGGAAATAAACCTCCAAATGACTGTGTGCCAACACAATTCACTCTATTTCTTACCATGTAAAAAGAAGATAATAATCACAGGGTGTTTTATTCAATCATAAAAAGAAGTTTATATTTTAAAACATAGTAAAAAAAAAAGCCTCACCGAACAACATGTTTTGTGTTAAAATAACACTTCCTCTGGAGCCATATTTTTGTTTTCATATAAGCCCTAATAGAGGTTGTCATAGTGGGATGTGTGCAGACACTGATGCGTCTTAAACTCCTTTATACCTGCTTGTCAAAGAAATTCCATTTTAATTATGTGTAAAATAGAGAAATATTATTTATAGGTCACACAAATTATAACAGAAAAATGTATCCAAGGTTTGAAGCATTTTTTCCCTGTTTACTTCAATGAAGTCATTGTATGCATGCATGATGCCTCAAAGCAGAGAATAATGCTCCCCACTTGACATTTTATAGTTGATTTGTGGTAGTATCATCTATTGTTTAATCATTCTTCCATTTAAATGTGCTTTTGCTCAGCCAGTAAGCAGCAATTCCTTGTATCTTAGCTTATAGCAATATAAAGCAGGAATTAATTCTTCAATGAATTCATTGATGTTCCAGAGTCACAGGCAAATGTCTCTGTTTTGTTTTCTGAACATAGTTATAAAGCAAAAGTAATTTTGCCATATTAGGCTAATTTTGCTCGACAGATTCAGTTCATGCTTCAGCTGTCGGAACAACTGCTGCCTTCATCCTGTTAGTGATCTTGACATTCCTTTGAGCAACTGAAATAGCACAGATCCAAGGTGCACTAGAAAACCATAGTGTTGTATCATGAATTAATTTAAAATCAATCGCTACACCAAGGATGTTAAAATATGTCGAATATCACTTTTGAAAAATAGCAGTTCAGCAGCCATTTCAAGGTAGAGTTGAGAAGTACACAGCACATTGATACTGATGACAATGCAAGTCGAGCACAACATGCTATGCAACTCAAGCATTTTTTAAGCGATGTTGCTTCAGGATTTACAGATTTCGTAAAGCCGAGTTAGATTGTTTTATCTATGGTTTTATGTACTGCACGATGCAAACCACAAACTACAGTCCCAAAGAATCCGGTTCAGCTCTGCTACTTTCTGTCAACACTACATTTACAGGTTTATGTTGTACAAGTGTATGGAAATAACATGTGTCCATGTCTAGGGATCATGCATCCAGAAAAAAATTTAAATAATTTGTTAAACTAATGTTATCACACAATAAAATAGGTGGGTAGTGGCTTTCAGAAGAATCTGCTATTGCTGAAGCAGCACGGCTTGCACAAACGTCGGACTCCACACACTGCATATAGTGAAGCCAACATATCGTGTCTTTTTCCCCTGATAAACACTTTGATGGAAGTGCATCGGGAAGATGGGACTTTATTAATTTTAGATTTTGTTACAGACACCACTATTTACATAGAGGGATAGGGATATTATAGTATAAGAGGGATAGTGTGATGAGTCGCACTACTCAGGGCGAGTGCTTCACTTGGAGGGTCAGCATATTACTTGTTTTAGGAATATATTAACCAAAACATTTTACCTTGACCTGTACATCATAATACATCTCTAAAATTGAAGTAGGGAAAACCATAAAATATAAACCTTTATCAAATCTCAATAAAAATAGAAGGATCAAAGATGCATAAACCTCTAGCTCAGCACTGCTCCCTATCAAATACTGTATGTATAGAGATAGGTCGCAATTGCTGGACAACAAAGCACAAAAAGGGAGCTCACCCTAGAAGACCTGAGGGAACGAGCCAAAGTAAGCTACCTGTAACCTGAAGGTACAGGGTGGTCACCCCGAAAAGAGCGTAACTGTCAGGAACCTTGCCCTCAGACAACTAGCAACACCCTAATAGTCACTAAAAAGGATGTCCCAACATTCCTCCCCAAATGATGACGGATCTCCTCATGGAAATAGAAGGACCCAAAGGATACAAACAACATGGGTGAAGAAAACACACATATAACTGTAAAAACTATATAGGCGTGCATATCAGAGCATAAATACAAGTAGAAAGGTGTGACCTATACAGGCATCAATCTTTATAAGCACATATGGTCAAATACATATGACTCAAATGAGAACCTGTGGGAGTATACCTGCTTTGATGATGGCAGTCTCATTCCACCTGATTAGACCTTAAGGGTGCTTTCACATGGTGCATTTTTGGTGCTTTTTTATGCTTTTTTCAGAAATGCACAACATTAATTACTGTGCATTTTTGCAAAACAAACCACACAAAAAAGCATCAAAAAACGCACCAAAAATGCACCGTGTGAAAGCACCCTAACTCCCAAGAAAGAATGCTGGTAAAACTTGCATATCTTGGACATTGGTCTGTTCTACTTCTGTCAAAAGTGCTAAGGTGGCAATAAAGAAGGGATAAGAGTCTGAACAATCAAGTTCTCCTTCTCCACATTGACCTGTACATAATAAAACATCTCTGCATAGTTCATATAATAAAATATATAGCCTAATTAGCAGTGTTCAATGTAGCTAACATTAAGCACATACACACAACATAGCATTCTTCCTTCAGTTGCCAAGTGATTGTTTCACTGAGTCAGGTATTGATGGGGTATATACATATACTGGCCCAGATGTTTAAAAAGTGTCGCTGTGGAAATTGTCTTAGGCCGTGCTGTGCCAAAGTTAATTCTTTTATGTTTGAAAATGTCTCATGGCACTATATGAATGTGTCCTGTCATAAGACAAACTGAAAGTATGCCAAAAAAGTGTCTTATCCTCGTCTCTTTGAAAATGGCATGAATAACGATGCATTACCTGCGACACTATTTGTCATGATCTACATCAATGACTTGAATTTGTATGAATTGGGATTAGAGATGGGCGAAGTTCTCAAAAATTTGATTCGGTGACGTCGCCAAATTTCCCGACAAAATTTGTTTCGGTCCGAATTACTTCGGGACGAATCCGCATTAAAAAAACAGCTTATTTCCAGCTGCACAGAGCCTGCATGATGCCGTATACCGTTGTGCCATGCTTAAATATGCAGAGGAGCTCGGTTTGGTCTTCATATAATGAGTTGTGTTTTTAGTATGACACCCACGCACATTACTGCCGCCGCTCTTAGAATCGCTTTCACTATAAAATTACCATGGGCCCATTTAAGAGGGCAAAACTGACCAAAAAAACTCAAGCGGAATGTACCTTAACAAGTCATGGCAGGCGAAAGCTGGAAAAAAAAAACTGAGGCACAGGTGGCAACATCAGTGACAGAGTGTGAGTGACGCAGCAGCCACAGCAGCATGAGGTCAGAGAGTGCACAATGACAATCTGGAGGTGGCAAAAAGAGAGTAGCCACAGAGTGGCACAATGACACAGTGGGTAGGTAACGGCAGCAGCCACAGCATCAGCAGCATAGGTCAGACCAGTGTCACAATGACATTCAGTATGCAAAAACAGTAGTATGTCACAGAAGTGGCACAAAGACACAGTGTGAGGTCACGCAGCAGCCAAGCAGCAGCATGAGTCAGGCAGTGGCACAATGACATACTGGAAGTGGCAAAACATTAGTAGGCCACAGAGTGGCACAATGACATAGAGTGGAGTCACAGCGCAAGCATTATCATGAAAAAAAAAGGTCGAGAGTGGCACAATGACAACAGTGTGGAGGTCACGGCACAGCTCACAGCAGCATCATGAGGTCAGACAGTGGCACAATGACATTCTGGAGGTTGTGCAAACAGTAGTACCACAGAGTGGCCACAATGACAGAGAGTGGAAGTCACGGCAGCAGCAGCATGAGGACAGAGAGTGGCACAATGACACAGTGTGGAGGTCACGCAAAGTCAGCCACAGCAGCAGCATGGAGTTCCGACAGTGGACACAAAGACATTCTGGAGGTGCAAAACAGTAGTGGGCAACAGAGTGGGCACAAATGACAGAGAGTGAGGTCACGGCAGCAGCAGCATAGGTCAGATAATGGCCCAATGACAGATGTGGAGGGCACACGTCAAGCAGCCACAGAGCAGCATGAAGGTCAACAGTGGGCACAATGACAAAATGTGGAGGTCACGGCAGCAGACACAGCAGCACATGAACCTCAGACAGTGGCACAATGACAATCTGAGTGGCAAAACAGTATAGGCCACGGAGTGGCACAATGACATAGAGTGGAGGTCACAGCAGCATCATGAGGTCAGAGATGTGCCACAATGAATATTCCCTGGAGGTGGCAAAAACAGGAGTAGGCCACAGAGTGCACAATGACTCAGTTGTTGAGGTCATGGCCGCAGCCACAAGGCAGAGCATGAGGTCAGACAGTGGCACAATGACAAATTCTGGAGGTGGCAAAACAGTAGTAGGTGCCACAGAGTGGCACAATGACAGAGAGTGGAGTGACGGCAGCAACAGCATGAGTTGGAGAGTGGCACAGTGACCACAGTGTGGAATGTCACGGCACCAGCAACAGCAGAGCAGCAGCATGAGGTCAGACAGTGGCACAATGACAGAGTGTGGAGGTGGGTGGCAATACCAGTCCCTGGTAAAGATGGTGGTAGGCACCTCAACCACACAAACCTCAAAACCATCCCCCTCACCCCTGCAGCACCAATCCCCATGTCTGGAGCCCTCTGGAATGCACGTTCTGTGTGCAACAAGGTTCCCTTCACCACTGACCACTTGCACCACACGCATTCTCACCTTCCTTGATTAGACAAGAAACTTGGCTAACACCCCACAGACCAGACAACTTCCCCTGCGCACTCTCCTATGTGGGCTTCCAGTTTACCCACCCCCCCCCCGCCCAGGCACGTAAACATGTCGTGAGGTGTCGGCCTTCTTCTTTCAGATACCTTGTTCCTCATCATCCCATTCCACCAGTACCTTCCCTCACCCTCGCCCTCCTTACTATGTGCAATCTGTCCGCAATCTACTCCTCCCTCCAACCTCCAAGTGGCTGTTGTATACCGCCCACCGGGCCTGCCCCACCACTTCCTAGACCACTTTGCTTCCTGGCTCCTCCACGTTCTTGCCACAGACATCCCACTATTATCATGTAGATTTTAAAACATTCCAATCTATACAACCCCACTCCGCTACTAACAACTCCTGTCAACTCCTCCTCTTCCTTTGGCCTCTCCAGTTGGACCTCTGGACCACTCCACACACAGAACTGACACACACTGTACCTCATTTTCACCAACCCGCCTTTGCCCCCTATCTAACCTCTACAAAACTCCTCCTTCCCTATCTCTGACCACTATCTGCTCACCTTTTCCTCCATCACCACTCACCTGCCCACTCCTGCACCAAATCCTAGTACCCCCACGCAGGAACCTACAAAACCTCAACGTCTGCACTCCTCCTCTGACTCCTTGCTTCTTGCTCCCCTCTCTACCATATCCTCATTTGCTGACCAGACCAGCCACCACATTCTAACAAAAAACACAATCACTTTCCACTCTGATGCAGTCGCCCCTCTCACACACCAACAGAACCTCGCCAAAATGAACAGACAACCCTGGCACACAGACCACCACCAAACAGCTGAGGCGAGCTTCCTCCAGAGTTGCCCGAACGCCCGCTGGAAGAAAACGCCGCTCCACCACTGACTTCACCTCATATAAAGAATCACTACACACATTTAAATCTGCCCTCACCTCAGCCAAACAAGACTATTTCACACCAATCACATATCCACTCCCTGTCCTGTCCCACAACCCCAGACAACTTTTTAACACCTTCAACTCTCTCAAGCGCCACCAGCACCCCCTCCCCCCCATCTATTCTCGTCAGCAGATTAAATTTTGCAACTCACTTCATAATAAAATAAATCTCATCAGACAAAGCTTCACCCCAGTCCCCTCAGCCCTACCTCTATTTCCTGCAGTGTCCCCACACCCTCCTCTGTACCTTCTCATGACCAATTCCCCTCAAACGTCGGCTTCTCACCGTTTCCACTCCTGACAAGCCTCCTCTCTACTGTCCAAATCAAACACACCACCTGTAGTCTTGACCCACTGCCATCTCACACCCTCATCCCTGACCTTCATGCTGTTATCATCCCAGCCCTCACCCATCTCTTCAATCTATCATTAAACCTCTGTGCATCTTCCCTTCCTCATTTAAACATGCACCATCCAACCCCCCAATCCTAAAGAGAAACCATCTCTTTACCCCACCTCATTGTCAGACGATCCGCCCCATCTCACTGCTTCCATTCGCCTCTAAACCCTTGAGCAGCACGTCCATCATTAACTTGTCCTCCCATCTCTCCACCAACTCTTCTTTCATGAACCGCTCCAAATCGTGCTTTCCGTCCCCACCACTCTACTATAAACCGCCCTAACCAAGTCACCCAACGACCTACAACTGCCAAAGCCTCACGCCACTACTCTGAGGCTTCTCCTCCCTAACCTTTCTCTGCCTTTGACACCACTCGACCAATTCCCTCCTGCTACACACATCCTCTCCTCCCTCGGCATCACGGACTTCTCTTTCCTGATCTCTCGTACTCACGATCGGACATATCCAGCGTTTCTCACTCTCGCTCTCCCCACCTCCCCCCCGGCCTCGCTCTGTTTGGTGTCCCCAAAAAAAGAGAATAAAATAAAAAAAATGAAGTAATAAGATCAAGGTTAGCTCCCTGGGCCCACTACTCTTTTCATCTACACTCTTGGCTCGTCAGCTCATAGCATCACATTGCTTCCAGTACCACCTATATGCTGATGAATACCCAACCTCTACATCTCGGGCCCAGATGTGCCCCCTCTCTTCTCTCACGGATCCCTGACCTGTCTGCCTCCATTTAATCCCTTCTTCCACCTCGCCTTCTCCTAAAACTAAACGTGGAGAAAACTGAGACTCATTATCTTCCCACCGTCCCACTCCTCTCATAACCACCCGATCTTTCTATCACTGTTAATGTCAACATTCTCTCACACAGCACCACAGGTCCCGCTGCCTGAGATAAACTTTGACTCCAATCTGTCCCTTCCAAAACCGTACCACATCCAAACCCTCCACCCTCTGCCTGTCACCTCCCACCTAAGAAAGTATTTCCCGAATCCGCTCATTTCCTTAACTCTGAAAGCACAAAAAATGCTGGTCCATGCCCTCTGTCAATCACACTCCCGACTACCTGCAACATCCTCCTCTGTGGCCTCCCAGCTAGCACCCTCGCTTCCCTCCAACCATGCCTTAACTCTGCTGCCCTCTGATTCACCTCTCTCTCTCTCTCTACTTTCCCCTGCCTCTACCCCTCTGCCAGATCCCTTGCACTGGCTACCTATTGCCCTTCGACTCCAGTTCAAGCTAGCAACTTTGACCTACAAGGCTTCCAACATAACCTCTCCCCTTCATATATCACTGCCTTAAACTCTAAATACCTCCCCCACCGCAACCTCCCGCTCCTCACAGGACCTTCATCCTCTGCACTCCTCTTATCACCTCCCTCACATAACCTCTCCAAGACTTATCTCGTGCTTCCCCCCACACTTTGGAACATCCACTGCCCCAACACCCTCAACTCTCCCCTCTCTCACCGGCTTCAAACGTAAACCTGAAAACCTACCTCTTCATGATTGCCTATAACCAACATTAACCGTGTTGCACTCCTCCGCCCACCAAACATGTCTGGTGCCCTCACCTTCTGTCTCTACACCCCATCCCTGTAGATTGTTAAGCCCTCACGGGGCAGGGACCTCTCACCCTCTGTACCAGTTGTAGTCACTTATGTCACTTAGTAATTGTCTGACCAATTTAATATTATGTACCGCTTGAAAGTACAGCGCCCTGGAATCAAGGGCCGCTCCTAAATAAACGAAAATAATAAAATAATGAAGAAACTGGTAGCAGATGTGTGGCCATCAGGAAGTGTGGCGGCATCAAATAGTGCAAGGTGCAGGTAGTTTGAAAACCCCAGACACATTCTCACAGTTTATTGGTGAGGCTGTCAGGCTGATGTTGTCCTGACGCCTAAGGATTGGTGTGTGGAAATCCTGGCCGAAACGCACGCCTGATTCATCTTGACAAAGGTCAGTCGTTCCACATTTCCCATGGACAAGCGGGTTCTACTTGGGGTACAAGTAATGAGTCCGGTGCGCCGAATGCAGCTAAACAAAAGGTTGCAATGACGGAAGCACTTCAGCCCAGTGTAGTTGGAAGTAAAAACATCCGCTTTATTGAATCATAATAAAATCAGCAAAGACGACATGAAAAAGTTCAGGCTGCAACAGCTGACGATTTTTTCGGGCCAAGAAATGCGCGCTTGTTCACTGCACTCTCCACCTAAAAAAGGCACATTACATTTAAAACAAATTGTAGCATCAATACGGTGAGTAGAATTTTAACGCGTGACTAAAAAGAAAATACAGGAGAGTCTGTTTAGTTGGAAAATCCCATGTACCTGCAGGTGAAGTCAATTAGAAATAAATAAAGATCATTTAAAAGTTAAAACCTGCTGGTGCTCTGTACCATAAGTTTAAGATCCAAAATGCCCCTCTCTAAGCCTGACTTATTTTTAACCAATCTCCGTCCTCGATGTGGGTTGTTCTACTAATTCAAATGCCATACAATTTTAAACTTGCTATATTTTTTTTTTAAAATCCCCTCGTGGTGTTCAATAAAAGTTTGGCAGCACCACGACATGTTTCCCCTGTTGTTTATTTATACTTGCTATGTGTACTGAATTAAGATGTGGCGAATCGATCTAACTAAGTGGAATTCGTTTAGAACTTTCAGGAAAACTTCGTTCGGAACGAAGACGAACTTTTGAGGACTTCGGGTGTAACGAAGTGTTCTTGATTGATAAAAATGGCTTGCGAGCACATGGCGCTACATGTGGCAAACACTCTGGGAGGAAGAGGGCATATCCTGCATGACATCATAGGTGAAGCCAATCAGAGACTACAACGGCGGGATTCTGTACGTCACCCTCACTATAAATATCGGGCGCCGACGCCGGGAGCTACCCTCCTCTCACTGTGCTCTCAGAAGGTGCTGCCGGGGCAGATAGCTCTTACTGAAGAATTTGTATTTTCTTTATAATAGCGATTTCTGAGTGGGTGGTCTCACCATAGTCCTCAGAGACTGTTCTCTGAATGATCAATTTCAGAATATTTTTGGGTATTGGAACTGAAATCCAGTGTGAGTCAACAGCAGCTGCATATACATACAATATCCAAGTGGGATCTAAGCCAGTTCCTCTTGTATTCCCTTTAAAGAAACAGCGTTTTTTACAATACAAATACCACTTCATTTTTGGCTGCTCAATTTTATTGCGCAAATTTACATCCAGGGGTTAATTAAGCGTTGTTTTGCTGGTGTGCTGACCCCAAGAAAACCGTCATTTTCAACGCCAAAATATATACATTTTTCCTGTAGCTAATTCAGAGCGAAGTAAAACACAATTTATCTCTTGTTGTGTGGCGTAGAAAAACACGCAATTTGTAACACCTACAAAGCTTCTAGTTTTTTGGTGGCCCAATTGTTTTGGCGCAATTTACATCCAGGGGGTTAAATTAAGCGTTGTTTTGCTGGTGTGCTGACCCAAAAACCGTCATTTTCAACGCCAAAAATACATACATTTTTCCTGTAGCATAATTCACAACGGAAGGTTAATTACAATTTTATCTCTTGTTGTGGGGCGTAGAAAACACGCAATTGTTACACGCTACAAAGCTACTAGTTTTGTGGTGGCCCAATTGTTTTGGGGCAATTTACATCCAGAGGTTAATTAAGCCTTTTTTGCTGGGGTGCTGACCCAAGAAACCATCATTTTTTAACGCCAAAATATATACATTTTTCCTGTAGCATAATTCACAAGCGAAGGTTAATTACAATTTATCTCTTGTTGTGTGGCGTAGAAAAAACGCAAATGTAACATGCTACAAATCTACTAGTTTGTGGGCCCAATTGTTTGGCCGCAATTTACATCCAGGGGTTAATTAAGCGTTGTTTTGCGGTGTGCTGACCCAAGAAAACCGTCATTTTTTAACGCCAAAATACATACAATTTTTCCTGTAGCATAATTCACAAGCGAAGGTTAATTACAATTTTTTTCTCTGTTGTGTGGCGTAGAAAACACGCAATTGTAACACGCTATAAAGCTACTAGTTTGTGGTGGGCCCCAAAAGTTTGGGGCAATTTTCATCCAGGGGTTAATTAAGCTTGTTTTGCCGTGTGCTGACCCCAAGAAAAACCCTAATTTTCAATGCCAAAATATATACATTTTTCCTGTAGCATAAATTCACAAGCAAGGTTTATATTACAATTTTATCTCTTGTTGTGTGGCGTAGAAAACACGCAATTGTAACACGCTACAAAGCTACTAGTTTGGCGGCCCAATTTTTGCCGCAATTTACATCCGGGTTAAAATTTAAACGTTGTTTTGCTTTGGGGTGCTGACCCCAAGAAACCGTCTTTTTCAACGCCCAAAAAAATACATTTTTCCTGTACTAATTCACAACAAGGTTAATTAAATTTTTTCTCTTGTTTGTTGGGGTAAAAAACCCCCAATTTTAAACCACGCTA
>JAODAL010056251.1:0-23413 GCA_025379985.1 Phyllomedusa bahiana | reverse complement strand
TTTTAATTTTTGTGAAAAATGAAAAAAAATTTTAAAATCTGAAAAAAAAAGTGAAATTTTGAAATTTCACTTCCACTTTGCTTTAAATTTCCCCGTGAAACACCAAAAGGGGTTAATAAATTTTTCCCTACATGGGGTTTTTGAATATTTAAGGGTGTATTTTCTTAGATGGGGGGAATTTAGGGGGGGTTTTTAACATACGGGCCCAATCAAAACAGTTAAATGGAGGTTCTCAAAAAAAATGTATATTGAAAATTTTTTGTTGAAATTTAAAATTACAAAAAATTTCAAGGGCCCCCTAATGTCGTAAAAAAAAAAAAACTTTAAAAAAAAAAGATGCCAAACTACAGCAACATGGGGTAGATCCAGTTAAAACTATTTTGATGGAATAACACGTCTACTGCAGAAATTTTTGAAGTTTAAAAATTGGAAAAATTTTTTAAAAATTTTTAAAACGTTTTTTTGATTTTTTTTAACAAAAAAAAAAATTTTTTTGGGACCAAAATTTCTTATATTTTAAAAGCCAATGTGTCACAAAGAAAAACACCCTCTGAACAATGGATGGGTTAAAGTGTCAAAAAGAATTCTCAAAAAAAGTGACACTGACAGATTAAAAAATGGGGCTCTGCAAAAGGCCAAAAAATGGCTCCGGCGGTAAGGGGTTAAGTGAATGCGTACGTAAAACCCTTAAATTGTAAAGTCGGGAAAATATGTTGGCGCTATATAAATAAAGATGATGAGGATGATGATTATTATTATTATTATTGTTATCATCTGTGGGATTTATAGGGATTATACACCTATTAAAAAAATCTACCAGCAGCTCCTGGGGACCCAGTGAAATCAAATAAAAAAGCGTATGCTCATCTTCATATGGTCTCTGGTTCCAGCATGGCACCCCCTTGGCTTTATGTTTTCATTCTGAAAGTCGCAAATGGGGACTTCCCCGCTGCAGCCCCTAATGGGCGAAAAGTTCCATGACCACTTTCTCAGCACCAGAGTGTTTAATTCCGAAGCAGAGGGCATCCTGGGGGGTGTGGGAAAAAAAAACAAAGAACCCGGTAAAAAGCCTAGATCTTCTGACCGAAAAAGGCATATAACATTCAGAATATATGTCCGAGGATCAAAGGGAATCATTAGGTCCACGATTTCAGAGAGCCTGAACCATTAACCAATAATCCACAATCAATCTACAATCCAAAATATAGTTCAACCCTCCCCCTATGTTTTAATCTCCCTAAGTGTCTAGTGTAGTGGGTTTTTTTATGCGAGGTGGGAGTAGATAAAAAAAACTTAGAATTTTGAGTTGATTCTCTCTAATATTTATCGGAGAGAGAGAGGAAAAAGAGGCTTAGTTCCTGATAACCTGCCATGTCTGAGGAGACAAGGGAGCCCCCAAATAGGTTTCCCATTTAGTCATATAAACCTGTGTAACTTGGGTATCAGGTGACAAAGCAATTAGCATCTGATAGCAGAAATTAGCCCTCTGGTGGAAACTCCTACTCTGCAAATTTTTTCAAAGGTTGTCAGGGCAAACGATGTGTCAGTACCCAAAACTGATTTAAAAAAGTGGGAAACCTGCAAATATTGGTAAAGGGGTAATTTCGATTGGAACTCTGAAAAAGATAAAATTTTCCTTGAGTTGTGAGTCGCAATATCTGCAAGTCAGAGCAGTTTTGCATCAAACCAGGGCCTGAAGCTCTGATCTGGAACTCCTGTGAGTAAAGTGTGAAATAAAAATGAGGTCATTGCTGATGTTTCTGAACAAAGCTCATATTTCCAATAATTTTTTTTTCCAAATATTTCTCGCATGATTCATGGAATGAAGCAAGAGTACATTGAGAATCATTATGGTTACAGCCCAAAGAAGGGAGTTAGAATCAGATGGGACAATCCAGAGCTTCACAATTTAACTAATTAACATACGCCCGCTGAATATAGACAGCGGGTGGAGCAGGTCCTCCTTCAGCAGTGATGTCTTTAGACATTGCTTCAGAAAAAGGAGTTTTGCAGCTCCCAGAGGCACAGCTGCACTAGGAACAGAGCTATGCTTAACAGCTCTGTACCTAGAACAGTTTCTGTAAGTGCTGGGAAGCGGAGAAACCTCTTATCCCCGGTGCTTAACCCTTTGATTTCCGCAGTCAGTGACCGTGGCATAATCAAAGGGCATTCTTCTGCTTCGTCGGGTGATTGGGACTCCCTGTGACCCGATGGAACCCAGGGAACATCTATACAATCAGCCCTGGGGACCTGGAGTATCCCCAGGGCTGTCCGTATAACAAGTCTGCAGTCAGGACACACTATGTGCTGCCCTTACTACTGTCCTTATTGCTGCCTAATACATTACCAAGTGTGAAACAAAATTGTAAAATAGTTATCCCTTCATGGGACTACAAAAAAAAAAAAAGGGGTAGAAAAAAATAAATAAAATAAATAAATAAAATAAAAATAAATATTTAATAAAAAATAATTGTGCCCACGTTAAACACACCAAAAAAAGCCCAAGACTTATAATTATCCACACAATCATATTAACCTGTAGAATTAATCTGACAGGTTATTTAGGGTGAAATGTGGATGATGTAAAAAAATATAAAAAAACATAGCTAAATTTGGAACATAATTGAAAAAAAAAAATTGCCATTAATTAAAATGTAAACTCAAACTGTGCTTTCAAAAAGTCTTATTTCTACCGCATAAAACAAGGTCTCATTCAACATCTTTTAAAAACTAAAAAAAGTTACAGCTGTTGAAAACCAAAGAGGCAAAAACTAAAAAAAATGTGCTGGTCATTAGGGTCTTTTCAGGCCTGGGGCTGAAACGGTTAAATCCATCTGGAGAACGCAAAAATAGAAAGCCATGCTGGAATACTCTGAAGCTGTGCAGCCCAATAAAATTTAATGATATCCAGGACTGTCAGCTTACTTTCAAGTTTACTAGAAAGGAGAACACCCTTCAGAATTGTATGCCTTTTGCGTCCCAGGACAAAATGGATCGAAGAAGCCTAAAGCTCTAAGGACACTCATGGGGACTGATACTGACAGAATATAAAAAAAAAACTTTGAGATTCATAGTTCACATGTTTTGATCAAAAAATGCTTAAGCCACCCCCGGCTCCAACGGAATCTCAAGGCGGGTGGTCCTACTCTATTTTTATCTCTCACTAGAGTCAAATTCAGACTTCTCATTGTGTCAACAGACCTCCATAATCCAGAGAGAAAAATAAAAAAAGCACCAACCTTGCACGCATACTGCACTGACATAACAACTTGTGGAAGTGGGCGGAGTGCAAGAGACCAAAATGAAGGCATCCATTCCTCCCTGTATAAATTAAAAGCAATATATGCCAAATACAACGCATAGTTCTGCACAAACAAACATTTCTGAAAAACACAATCTGAACCTGGTGCCACCGGCATGGTTCGCTAATATATATATATATATTATATATATATATATATACTTATATATATATATAGTATATATATATATATATATATATACACACATTCCATTACCAATGGCTCACCATCAGCTTAAAGGGCTATGCAATACATGATAACTTCTAAAGATACAATATATGAGCCGGGGGTGTCAAGCATTTTTTGATCAAAACATGTGAACTAAGAATCTCAAAGTTTTTTTTTTCTTCATATATTGTAGATAGATAAATGCTTCTTTAGAGGTTTCCATGTATTGCATAGCCCTTTTAGCTGATGGTGTGCCAATGGTATTGGAATTTCGTGTATATAATTATAATATATATATATATATATATATATATATATATAATGCCTCAACATGCGTGCACCCAGGTTACATATGTGTTTTTATAATGCCGCGGCTATATATATATAAAAAGCGTGCTGCCACCGATCTTCACCCGAGGATCAGCGGTGAGATCGCTGAGTCCCGATGGGCTAACATTGCAATGCAAAGCCTTATGAATGCTCTGATCGATGCCATGTTCCAGTTTGCCCCACTTCCGTCCGCAGACAGGAAGTGGGGAAATCGCCATCTTTTTTATACCTTAATGCATTGCCTATGCAATGCATTAGGCTGTATTAACGATCGCGCCCCCTAGGGGTCAAGCACCATAGGGGGACTTAATGTTAAAGTAAAAAATAAATAAATAAATAAAGTTTTAAAGTACAAAAAAAAAATGTATTAAAAGTTCAAATCACCCTCCTTTCCCCATTTTACCAATAAAAACAATAAAATAAAATAAAAAGTTACACATATTTGGTATCGCCGCATCCGAAAAAGTCCAATATATAAAAATTTAATATAATATATCCTGTACGTTGAACACCGTAGAAGAAAAAAAATTCCAAACGCCAAAATTGCGTTTTTTTGGTCATTTCACGTTGCATAAAAATTGGAATAAAAGTGATCAAAAAAGTTGCATCCATTTCAAAGTGTTAGCATTAAAAAGTACACTTCTGCCCGCAAAAAATGCCGCCTCACTGACGGCCGTAGGTGTGAGTACAAAAAAGTTATTGGTCGCACAAAACGGCGCCGTGGCGCAAATTTCAAAAATAGAAAATGTTTGGAATTTGTCTACGGTACCAAAACATAATGGAAACCCTACATGTTTGGTTTTGCTGGATGTGTATCAACCTGTAGAATACAGATAACACATCCTTTGTACCGAAGAGTAAACTCCGTAAAAACAAACTTCCCGCAAACATGGCGCAAGTACATTTTTTTTCACATTTTGCCCCACTTAGAATTTTTTTGCTGTCCCCTAGTATACTCTATAGTAATATGAATAACACCACTAGAAAGTACATTTTGTCCCGCAAAATAAAAAACCCTATATTCTATCTAGTGGAAAAAATAAAAAAGTTAGGGCTTTAAAGGAAGCCAAAAAAATTTTTAGAGCCATATTATTAGACCGTCCGTAGGAAGGGGTTAAAAGGGGTTTTTGTTCGCTACATGTTTGGGTTTTTTAAAAAAGATTTTAAAAAAAAAGCAGTTTGCAATATATGTCATTACAAAGCCCCATGATTTTGAGTTATCCTGGTAGTAGGAGGATCAGTTTCCCAAAATCACTAACACCCCGACCTTTTTGATTTTTTGTCTCAGGGCGCCAGCCCGGGGACTCTTTTGTTTTCAAATACAGGTCAGGCACAGAGCCCTCCCACACAGTATTTCTGTAGGGAAGGGGGGGGGGGCTTGGTTCTGTTATGTTAGCTGTGCTCCTGGATTAACCCCTGTGTGGCCTGCTCTCTCCTGCTCTTACAAAGATTGGGAAGCAAGGTGAAGTGATCTGTAGTCAGTAGATGTGATAGATTGAGGTGTTACTAAAATCATGATGTGTCTGTGGGCTTTGATTTAAACTAATAAAAACAGATCAGAGGGCATGTAAAAGGGTTAACCCCCCCCTGCCTGCTGTTTGTGACACATGTGATTATAACACACTTCACCTGCATGTTTTCTGTTCTGAGGCGAACAGTGTTTGTGTTTTTGTTGCTTGAGTTCCGGAATTTTTTTTTTTTTTTTTTTTTTTTTTTTTTTTTTTTTTTTTTTTTTTCCCTTTTTTGGCAGGCACAACCAAAAGGGGTTAATCGGGAGCAAACCCCCCACCCTCCCCCTTTGGGATGAATTTTCTACAGTCTGGGAGAGTTCTGTGTGTGAGGGGAGGGGGAAAAAGGGGGAAAGAAGAGGCAAAAAGAAGCAGCCCCAATTTAAAAATCCTTTCTGCCAACAACATTGAAGTAGGCTGAAAGCCTGTAGTGAGACAACTCCTTTAAGGGCAACAAGTCTCCAGTAGAAGTAAAGTTTTTCTGAAGTTGAGAAATTTGGGCATCCTCCAGATTGACAGGCAATGCTTCTGTTTTAGAGGTATTTACTTTATAAGCTAAATAAGTTCCAAAACATTGGAGAAAGGCATGCAAATTAGGAAGAGAGATCAAAATATTAACAAGAGTCAAGTGAATATCGTCCGCATACAACAATAATTTAAATTCCCGATCTCCAACTCTTATTACCTGAATATTAGGGTTTTAGTAAATAGCAGCAGCCAGAGGTCCGATTAATAAGTAAAAAGCAAGGGATAAAGGGGACAACCCTGCCAAGTGTCATTTTTAATGTGAATGCGAGATAAAGAGTCATGAGGAAGTTTGATTATGGCTAAGGGGGCAGACTATAAACTCTGAATTGTCACCAAAAAAGGCCCTGAAGTTCCAAAAGTTTGAAGAGTTGCAAGCTTAGAAAACCAATTAAGATGGTCAAAGGAGTACTCCGTGTCTAAATTCAGTAACAATGTGCCGTCACCAGTCTTATTCCCTATGTGAGTAAGATATAGTGAATAAGATATCCCTGTCTACAAGGGTTAAAGCATACTTGGCCCTTATATATTAAGTGAGGTAACCACATGAAAAGTCTATTTGCCAAAATATTAAAGAAAATTTTCAGGTCAGCATTAAATAAGGCTATGGGTATCTATAATTAGAGATATCTGTAAGGTCCTTCCTGGGATTTAGGGATCACTGTAATGTAGGATTGAAGTATAGTGTTTGTAATCGGAGTACCAACAAGAAAGACATTAAATAAGTTAACTATATAAGGAGTCAGCTGAGAGGCATATGCCTGGTAATAAAGATAAGTAGGATCATCAGAGCCTGGAGATTTGCCCAATGGAAGACCTTTTAGAGTATTAAGATCTTTTTACTCTGTCACTGGAAGATGCAAGGAAGTTAGCACCTCTGTAGTGAGAGTAGGGAGGTTACAGAAAGAAAGAAATTCTGACATTAAACAATGCCTATTATCTAGATCTACTAACAACTGATCCAGTATATTGCATAATTTAGTGAAGAAGGCAAGGAAATGGAGTTCAGATCATAAATAGGGATGAGCGATATTATCGCCAAAAGTTGAAATCGGCACGGTTTTTAGGCTTATCAGAAATTTCCGATCACAAGATAGTTTAGGTGACAATCTTACAGATAATCTATTACTATCACACCATTTTCAGCATTTCCTGTCATTTTGGTGGCCAGCCAATCAGCTCCGAGGATAGAAGGGGGTAAAGGGGGATGTACAACGTCACCACTTTGCAGTGTATGGATCTCATTGGCTGCAAAAATCATGTGACCTCGTTTTAACTATGCAACTGCATTTCCTGTTCAGCTCATTTTCTATGCCACTGCAAAGCAGGACGTGTTTGCGTTTAAACCAATAGCTGTTCTAACAGCTCTGGAAGTCTCTTCTAATACAAGAAACCATCCACCTAGCTATAGCTTAGAACAGAGTTAGATTAGAGAATTTCACTTCTTATTTAGTTAAAGAAAGTTTTAAAGATATCTTCTGGTATGTCCAGCCGCGGGGCTGCGGTGGGGGGCTTCAGGAGGAGAGGCTTTTGAAAGGAAGGGAGATATTGTGCGGCTCAGTGTGTTTTGTGACCTTGAATTGAAAAAACATTGTTTTTTACCACTTTTTTGGCCAGATCTTTGATAATAGGTGAAATTGTCCCTGTCTTTTCAGTTCTATTGCAATTACTGCATGTCAGTTTTCCCAAAAACGGCATAACTTACCTCTATAACTTTTGTATCTGTTTGCCACAAAGAGCTCAGTTGTACGCAATTTGTGTTATACATATTTTATAGTAAATTGCACCTGTTGTCAGTGGTGTGAAGACCGCCATATTAATCCATATAACATTTAAATACTCTTATTGCAGTCCGTGCGTCTGTCTGGCGCATAGCTGAGCTCAGTTGCAACGTCATATGTTTACACTATTTATAAGTAAATTACGGTTCAAAGACTCTTTTTCGGCACTTTTTAATCTGTGGGCAGTACAGGTTTAAGGGTCATGCTGCAGTCCAGGACAGGGATAGTCAATGTCCACTTCAACTAAAATGGTGGTTCAAAGACTACTTTCTTCCGGCACTTTTTAATATGTGGGTCATGCAAGTTTGAGGGTCATGTTTTGGTACAGGACAGGGATAGTGAATAGTCTGTGATTTTTTTTCTGTGATTCTTGTTGCCTAATTGTCTTGCCTAAGATGTAGCATGTATCCAGTTTACTGTTGTGGATGTTAATTCCAGCTTTTTCTCCCCTGTTTTGGTGTAAGAATGAAGCTGTTGTTCCTCTCCCATAGACTTTAATGGTCATTGGCGATTATCTATTATCAGCTATCGGATATCGACATGACTATTGATCCGATAACGATAGTTGACACAATCGCTCATCACTAATAATAAAGCAACACTTCCGAAGGGTCCCTAACAGCATATAGAGATCTAGTATCGGTATTTTCCCTATGCATTCTAGACAAAAGAGTTTGAGCCTCATCTCTCATAAAACTGCTGCCTACAGAACAAAAGCAGCCAATGACAGATCCTCATTGGAAAATATTCACATTCAAGAGAAATCGGGCATGATCTGTCGAACTTGACAGTTTTTCAATAATTCAGGAGTAGATTCAAATAGAATGGGAAATATAAAGGAATGAATTATACTTCTTTCTACAAGATCCACTTGAAGCTTTGATTTTACAGAACACCAGAAAGTTTAGGGATAGGAAACCATAGTATATGGAGCAAGTTTACATGGTATGGTGTGTCAGGGATTGAGGAGTGAGACCTCCCCTTTCCCTTTCTGTTTTTCTGTGGAGCTCTGTGGTTGACTTGATTAATGATTGTCACACTTTCTGTGTTTGCTACTCCTCAAGATAAAAGACAGTAGATGCCTAAGTTTCTCCCTCTTTTCATATGTTTATGTCAGGATTTGGACCCCATGGCATCTACTCGTATGTTTGATGGGCATGTGCTGTTGGCTGCCTTGTGGGTGCAGGTGCAATGGGAGGTTTTCTGAATCATGTGGCCCTAAATGCTTTGGTGACATCATTCCAACCCCAAAGTCACATTTGAAAACTGATTTTCGCTAAATGATGCTATGCTACTACTGTTGATGCTCCCTGTTTTCATAACCTTAAAAGGTACAATAGAGTTATATGAACCTGTCTCATATATTATTTCCCCTCTTGCTGAGAGCAGCACAAACTAGTGTCAGACCTGCTGTTTCCAGCACTGTGTCCTTTATTCTGTAAGATGCTGTAGTTTTCGTGTATTTAATGCTCAAATCTGCAGTTTTCAGCCAGAAGAGTCATTCGAAGAGTCATTCAAAGGGTCACTTTTTTTCAAACCCCGCCCACCTGAGGATAGCCCCACCCACCTCAACTGATAGACCTGTTACTTTGAATAGGTAGAAACATGTGAATAACTGTCAGTGGGCGGGGCTAGCCTTAGGCTGGCGGGGCTAACATCTGCTCATGAATAAGATTTGAGGGGTAAATGCTCTAAAACTGATGCATCTTACAGAATAAGGGACACAGTGCTAGAAACAGCAGGTCTGACACTAGTTTGTGCTGTCCTCAGCAAGGGGGGCATAAACTATGTGACAGGTTACCTTTAAATTGTGTTGTACTTAGATTATAAATAACACAACTCTGCCTCTGCCTTACCGCGACTACTACATGGGGGGGTCAGCTTGGCAGTGATCAGACCATATGCTACGCAGTGCATCAAATTGGTCTGCATGGCTGCCGTCCCAGAAGGCAACCTCTTCTAAAGATGATGCACAAAAAAGGCCGCAAACAGTTTGCTGAAGAAAAACAGACTAAGGACATGGATTACTGCAACCATGTCTTGTGGTCTGATGAGAGCAAGATAAACTTATTTAGTTCAGATGGTGTCAAGCGTGTGTGGCAGCAATCAGTTGAGGAGTACAAAGACAACTGTGCCTTTTCTACAGTCAAGCATGGGGGTGGGAGTGTAATGGTTTGGGGCTGCATGAGTGCTGCTAGCTGTGGGGAGCTACAGTTCATTGGGGGAACCATGAAGAGCATAATACACTCCCTTCAGAAACTGGACTGCAGGGTAATATTGCAACATGATAACAGCACAAAACACAGCTCCAAGATGACTACTGCCTTGCTAAAAAAAATGAGTGTAAAGATTCTGGGCTGGCTAAATATATCTCCAGACTTAAATCCTATTGGGCATCTGTGGTGCATTCCTTAAACTGAAGATGGAGGATCGCAAGGTCTCTAATATCAACCAGCTCCAACATGTTGTCATAGAGGAATCACAGAGGATTCCAGTGGCAACCTTTGAAGCTCCAGTGAACTCCATCTCCAAATGTGGACCAGCAATGCCTCCAAAAATCTGTAAAACTTTTATCTTAATTATAATTATGTAAATGTATACAATCATGGTGTGGAGATTCAGGACAAAAGCAGCACAGCTAATACGTTTCCAATTATTCAGTTCTTAATCATAGTGAACTCCATGCCCAAAAGAGTTAAGGCAGTGCTGAAAAAATTATGGTGGCCTCACAAAATATTGACAATTTGGGCAAATTTTGTCCATTTTCACTGTTTTTTCTTTCCCCTTTTTTGGCAAACTAAATGCTAGATAGTTGTGTTACACTTCTCATGCTCTTTTCAGTGAATTGTTAAATGGTGAGGTCCAGGTATCACAACATGTCATTAAAAAACAGAATGCTTTGACAAGGGGGGGTGGGTTCCTCTCTATAGGGTTCAGAGGCCTACATGTCCAGTTCAGGTTGTCTGATTACATGTTAATCCATCAGGATAGCAAGGTTTTTCTTTCACATGCGGACAGCTTGGTGGTCACTTATTTCCAGTTTTCCTCTGTGTTGAATCAGATGTTAATAATTGTAGGTACACAGCCACAGCAATTTAGAACACACTCATTTTATTTAGGGGCGGCAACTGAAGCCAAATGGGCAGGCATGTCTAATGTGGAGGTTTAGTGAATTGGCCATTGGAAATCTGCATGTTTTGTGATTTACATTCACACAGACCTTTTGTAGTTTCATTTTTTTCTCTTCAGATGTGTGGGTCCCCACTACTTGGCTATTGGGACATTCCTATATCTTTTGGGCAGCACAGCAGGTGGAATGTTGGCCTGGTGAAGGAACCATAGGATTCCGAAATGTGGAAGTATTCTGGAGGAAAATTCAAGAGCTTTATTTTTCTCAGGTCTCACCAAAGGCTATTGAAATAAGACGAGTGGCTCAGTCTCCAGCGATCTGTGTCCGTCATGCAGGCGGCAATGACCTATGTTTTCTTCGATTGCCAAAGCTTCTTACCATTATGCAAGCGGACCTAGAGTCAATATCTGGTTATTTTCCAGCAGCAATTCTAGTTTTGTCTAAGTTTGTTCCTAGGGTCAGCTGTCAGGTGCAAGGGATGCTGCAGGGGTGGAGAGAGCACATATAAAAGTTAGTAGGATAGCATGTTTCCTTCGCTTGCGAGCTGGAGTGGTTGTTCACTATCGCAAACTGGAAGGTGACAATCTGTGCCTAATAAGGCCAGGTGGCATACACCTAAACTAAATTGGCCTGGACATTTTTTCTTTCAAGCCTTCAATATGGAATGTATTAAGCACTGTTTATGTTGAGTGGGGGGTCAGAGTGCTGTATATATATACACCGACTCCTACATAGTGGTACAATGAGACAGATGAAGAAGTGAAGAGGAAGGCGGACTTGCCGGAAGTCCAATGGCCGACATAGCGCTTCTGAGCTGTTGTTGGTTCTGAAAATAAGTTATATGTTGAATGTGATTAGTTACAGACTGTCACCGACTCCTGCCCAATAAAAGAGAGTGAATACAATATTTTGGTAAGCAGTAGTCTGTTGCTTGTTTTAAGGTAGAAAGGGTTTTTGGTAGTCGTCTCTACAGTCAAAAAAAATTCTGAAAAACTGCAGAAATAGTTTTCTAAATAAGTGCTGTGAGTTAAATCCAGCTCATTTATGAAAATTGTCTAATAGTAAAACTGTCTGTTTTGTCCATAACAACAGTCATACTGTTATGTAGTTTTGATAAATGAGGTAAATTGTTTTATATGCTAGATTTACAGGGTATTTTTAAATAGTGCAGTTGTGCCATAGTTTTATTACAAACTGCTGTGGTTTACTTCATGAATTGTTGCTGATTTTTTTTTTTAGTTGTGTTCAGTTTTTGGTAGCGTTAAGTTTTTCTTAATGATTAAGCAGCTGGCATATTGAACTCCCCAGTGGGAGCACTACCTTTACATGATGTAAAGTTGTTCAGTCCAAAACATGTCAGCAGTTTTCGAAAACTAACATCTTGCTGAGTTTGTCTGCTTCTTTCATCTTAGACTGTCTAGTATCTTAATCAAGAAACAGTTTTATTTTTCATTTGGCTCATGATTTGTGGACCTCTCACTGTGTTGTTTCAATAAGAATACTAGGAATATTTTAATTTAAATCAATAGGCTTTGAAAACTTTACAAACAGACCAAATACACATGTATTTTGTATTTGTAAATGTGTTAAAAAACATTTAAAAAAAAGTTGCATGTAAAATGCATATGGAAAACATGCATACATGTATGCCTTTATTTTTCAGCATCCTTTTTAATTTGTTTAAATATAGTCTTATGGTCTGTTGATGTAAATTATGTTGCTCAGCACACAATATGCAATGATGGAGCTAGGTTAATAGGATATTTTCAGTCCAATATAATCAACCGCACATAATTATTTATAAGCGTTTCTTTACTGAAAAATTATATATGACTGCAACATAATATTTTAACGCTTTTGGTCCAATTATGATTTGTATCATAGACATTGCAACAGGCGTTAAGAGGGAGGTATTGAAATCCAGCCACAACTCGGTATGTGAGAGATAACGGTACAGCAGTGATATATAATTTTTCAATTAAGGAATGTTAATATATACAAATTATTATGTGCGGTTGATTATACCGTGTTTCCCTGAAAATAAGACATCCCCCAAAAATAAGATCTGGTGCAATTTTTTTCAAGCTTAGAAATATACGGCCTCCCCTGACAATAAGACCTAGTGACAGTGATTGCTACAGGCTCCCCCAACATCATACATTAATGTTAGCAGATCATTTAAGTCTTACCTTATGTGGGAGGCTACTGGACAGAGGTGTCTCATTTTATGGAAAGTGCTATGATATGGACATGAGAGATTGGGGCCACTGATTCTGAAAGAAATGGAGTCACAATAAATTCACCATGAAATTCAGGGTTTGGAGCGTTATGATTAGAGATGGGCGAATTTCTCAAAAATTCGATTCGGTCACTTCGCCAATTTTCGACTAAATTCGTTTCGTTTCCGAATTACTTCGGCCCACGAATCGCGTTATAAGCGGCTGGCTATTTCCAGGGCTGCACCCCCCACTGAGCCTGCAGGGTGATGTTAGTACGTTGTGCATGCTTAAATATGCTGAGGGTGCTTGGTTTGGTCATTCATTCATAATGTTGTGTTTTAGTATGGACATGCACATGACTGCCGCCGCTCTTAGAATAGCTTCACATAAAATAGCCCTGGGCACTTATGGGGGCAAAAATGACCACAAAGCTGGATGCAGGATCGTAAGCCTGATAAAGTCATGCCGCAAAGCTGAAAAAAAACAAAAACTGAGAGCTAGTGGTGGCAACATTAGTGATCCAGAGTGTGGATGGTGACGGCGGCTGCCCACAGCAGCATGAGGTCAGAAAAGTGGCACAGACATTCTGAAGTGGCCAAACAGTACAAGGCCGCAGAGTGGCACAATGACACAGTGTGGGAGTTCACGGTTGGCAGCAGCAGGAGGTCAGGCAGAGCACAATGACAAATTCTGGAGCTGGCAAAAATGGAGTAGGCAAAGGTGGTTCAATGACACCAGGTGTGGAGGGCTCAGGCAGGAGCACAAGCAGCAGCATAAGTGTCAGCACAGTGGCACAATGACACAGTGTGGAGGGCACGGCAGCAGCCACATCAGCAGCATGAGTCAGACAGTTGCACAATGAAAAAATTTGGAGGTGGCAAAAAAACTGGAGTAGGCCAAGTGTGGAGGGCATCGGCAGCAGCCACAGGGTAAGCTAGAGGGGAGCAGCATGAGGTTCAGACAGTGCACAATGGACACAGTGTGTGGAGGGCAGCAGGAGTCTCAGCAGCAGAGCATGAGGTCAGAGAGTGGGCACAATGAAATTATGCAGTGGCAAAATAGTATTAGGCTCACAGAGCGGCACAATGAACTGTGCTGAGAGCGGAGGGTCAAGCGGGCAGCAGAATGGGTCAGGCAGTGGCACAATGACAGAGAGTGGAGGTGATGAAAGGAGCAAAAGCATGAGGTCAGAGAGTGGCACAATGACATTCTGGAGGGGGATGGCAAAACAGTTACCAGGCCGCAGAGTGGCACAATGACACAGTGTGGATGTCACGGAAACCAGCAACAGCAGCTGCGTATGAGGAACATAGAGTGGCACAATGGACAGAGTGTTGAGGTGGGTGGCAATACCAGTCCCTTGTACAGACGGGTGGTAGGCAGATGGAGAATACTATCAGGCAGATGGTTTTTTTTTTTTTTTGGAGGTTGGGGGGGGCATCAGGCGTGGTGGCGGGTTGGCGATCAGAATAGTGGATGAGGCATGGTTAGTTGAACCCAGGGACTGACGCCACTATGGCATTGTGTGTGGAAATCAAGGCCGGTTCCAAGCCTGATTCATTCTTGGACATAGGGTCTGTCGTTCTACTTTTCCGTGGAACATGCGGGGTTCTCCTTATGGGGAACGATGGCCCCCGCCGCACTGAACACCCGCTCTGATGCCAAACTACATGGCGGGCAGGTACTGGCTTTCTCCACTTGCAAAATCGGCATGTTGCAGGCCACACATCCAGTTTTTTCGCTGCCCAGTAGTCCAGAGGATCTTCTAAACTGGGGTGGCAGAGTGCTGTCAAAGTCAGGCCACAAACTGTTGGTTCACGGGAAGCTCCAGTCCTGATGGATGCTGTGCTGGTGAATGCCATCCTCACTAGGCGGGTGAAGGAAGATGCTCATATTAGTGGATCCTGACTTAGTTCTGCTGATCGGAGCTGGTACTGCTCCTACCCACCACCTTCCCCCAGACAGCCGCGGCCAGTAGTACGATGAGCGCTGAGGAACCCCGCCGGTCAGACCTGTCAGAGGTGGGACGATGCGCACATAGGGACAGAGGCCAACTGAATACGGAGATTTCCCTATAGTATTTGAGTTTTACTGTCCCTTCCTTCAATAGCTGGGAAAAAGCTCCCATTTTGGACCGGTTAGCGAGGGTTCCAATTGGGTGGAGAGCACAGAAGTTCAACCTCTGCGGATGCTGACTATTCGGGCTGGTCCATTAGCCAGGCAAATAAGCATGCTGCGGGACATTCTGCACATGTGACTCCGAGGGGCTCCTTGCCTCCATTCCACTGTATATGCCACGGTGCTGGGAGTCATCTGCCTCGTCTTTCCGCATCTCCCATCCAACTCCTCCTGATGCGCCTGCTTCCTCTCTGTCACCTGGGTAGAAAATCCAATCATTTCACCTGACATGATTCACTGCTCCAATGTCCTACTCCTCTCCTCCTCACATTTCAGTACCACCGGAACATGTGGCCTCGTGTTGTAGGTCGCCAAATCTCCAGTCCCCTGCCAGGACAGATTTTTTCAGCATCTGTTCCAGGACATGAAGCAGTGGAATGCGTTATTATTCGTAGTCCTGGCGACATGACAAATATCGTGGCCTCTCGAATGGCCTCAACTAATCGGCAGGTGTCACGCATGAGCTGCCCAATGGACTGACGATCAAAGTTACACTGGGGGAGTACTTCTGTCTGCCTGGGATCTTCAAAAAATCGTTAATGGCCTTTTTTCTGTTCATACAGTCGGTCCAACTTGTGCAGGGCTGGAATTCCAGGGGTGGGGATGGGGGTGGAAACATCGCATATCAGAGCGTGTGGGGAGGGTTTCTGCCGGCTGCAATCAGAGGAGGGTGTTCATGGCTTTGTACGAATGGATAAATTCATGCACAGTTTCTGGCCCATTTTCAGAATGTTATGAAGATTGGTGAGACTTCAGGAACCTTTTTACATCCAGATTGAAACGTGCGCCATGAATGGGCGCATTGACCATCATCCTCGGTTGCAGCGCGGACACCATGTTCCTCCCATGTCAGTTCACCATGGTTCAGATTTGAAGTTTGGCAGAGGAGGGAAAGCCACTATCATCGATTCTTGCTGCATGAAGCGGTAGCAGTTCCTCCCCTGTGTGACTTCGTTCGACGAGGCAAAGCTTGGTGTAGATCTGCGTGACTCGCTGTGGACCTACCAACATTGTGGTATGATGGTGCAGTACTTGTGGAGGCTGAGATGGGGTGGTGGTGGAGGAGGAGGAGGCGGGACATCGTGGCGCAGGAGCAGCAGTTTGACAACGTGGAGGAGAAAGCGGGTCTCCTGTCCAAGTTGTTGGTGTGCCTGGGCAGGGAAGCACATTCTCCCTGTGGGACGTAAGGAAATGTAATGGCCCTGACCCTAGTTTCAAGCTCCAAGACGTCCGCGCTGTCCGTGTACTATGATACAAACGATAAGCTCAAGGACTGATCACTTTTGTCTACAATATTTATGAAGTGATGGTACTGCCTTTGTTGGAAAATAAATTACGGCTTGGAACTCTCCATCTCGGCTGGCACAAGCCTTTTGTTCTTGAATGGTGAACGAGTCCACCTTTTGGAAAGGGAGGGACTGCAGTCCAACAACTTGGACAGGAGCACGGTCAGCTGCTGAACTTAGGGATGGTTTTGGACGCTATGTTTGTCTCTTTACAATCGCACTTCTTTGAAAGACTTGCTGGCGCAATGAGTAGCGAGGAGCACGGTGAGCTTTGGACGGGAGAGGATGTCAAAGAGAAACAGCTGCCTTCTGCAGAGGTGGTGGGAGCCTTGACTGGCTGAAATGGCATGCGTGCCACTGGCCGTGGCTGTGCTGCAGCGGGGGGGGGGGACAGGATGGACACCCACATCTGAGCCACGTTTCTCTCCCTGGCACACCGGAGGTGACGCTGCATGTGTTGAGCAGGGCCGTTGTGCAACGTTTGCTTCCCTGGCCACGCTTCACTTTCTGCCCACAGATTCTACATATACACATATTCGGCCCTCGGTGTTTAGCAAGAACTGCCACACCGCCGAGTAGCTGATTTTACGCCAACGCTCCGCACTGAGTGACTACCTGCGACGCTGCCTCGCTAGAGCCCCTGTGGCCGCTAACTGTCTTAATAGGACCTTGCGAAAAGCGGGTTTTCACCCCGTTGGCCGCTGTGCTACAGACCCTCACCACTGCTGCTACCATGCCTGATGACTGTGAGTGTCCACAGGCACAATGGATGTCATCTACACCATTGCTGGCTGCGCCGATGCCTGAAGCGCAAGCTGACGCCCTCTTCTCCTGACGTTGATTGAAGCCCTTGCTTCACGGCTCCCAAGTGCGGATCGGCTACTTTCATCTTCTTATTTGTGGTTTAATAGTCACTACTGTCCTCATACCGTCTTGGTAAGCCGAGGCCTGACCTCTAACAAACATGACCTCCATGGCCTCTCTCCACATCTATTCTTTGCCGCCTACTGCATGAAGCGGGGGATATTGGCCCCATTTCTTAGCTGCCCAGTAGCTGCTGACTGGGCCCATCCTCAAATTGCTCATCCTCGCTTATTTAGTGGCGCTGTGCCAGACCACATAGTAGATCCCTGGCTGAGGGGAATGGGATGGGACTGAGGCGGGGCTGAGGACTGGAGGGGCCGCTGCCCCACTCCCGGGCCATGCCATCTAAGTGTTGTGTCTGAGGTTCCCACAGACTCTTGGCTGGGGTTGTCAGATGTCATCTGGCGGGATGAGGATGGACCTAGTAACCAATCAAGGAACCTTGGGTTTGCTGGAACACACTCGGACCGCTAGATGACAGCTGGCAGTTGTGGATATCAACGAGGTCCTGCTGCGACGTCCCCCTTGCTGTGCTCTGCGACTGGCCCTGTTTTCTGAAATGTTTGTGCTATGCCACTCGCTGTTGCTGAGCATGCCACCTCTCTGTCTGACATACTGTTTGTTTTAAAATGTACAGGACACTGTTTTGATGAAGCTATATGTATATGAGAAAGGATAAACCTGTTTTTTGACTCAACTGAACCCAGGTGTAACATGCTTGGTGTTACCCTTGGATATAAAATTGCGCTCCACAAATCGGACTGGAAAATTTACTTGTATGTGTAGTTTACAAGCATGTGGGTGTGTGTTTACTAATTGTAAAAAGCACAAACAGGCTTAATGTATCCTTCGCTTGGAATTATGCTACTTGTAAATGTATATATTTCGATGTTGAAGGACGGTTATTTTTTGTCAGACAGCAGCAAAAAACTGCTTAATTAAACCATGGATGTAAATGCGATTAGAATTGAGCCACCACATACATAGCTTTGTAGCGTGTTTCAATGGCGTATTTTCGACGGCCCTCAACAAGAGTTAAATTTGATAGTAACATTTGCTTGTGAATTTGGCTTCACCAAAAAAAAATATATATATTTGGCATTGAAAAAGGACGGTTTATTTTTGTCCAGCACGCTGCAAATCATCGTTAAATAACCCTGGATGTAAATTTGCGCAATAGAATTGAGCCACCACCAAAATTGTAGCTTTGTAGCGTTGTTTCTATGGCGTATTTTTATCGCCACACAACTAGAGTTAAATTTGTTTTTAACCTGTGCTTGTGGGATTTAGGACTTACCATAAAATATATATATATTTGTGTTGATAAAAGTGTAGGTTTTTTTTTGTCAGCACACAGCAAAAAAAAGCTTAAGGAACCACTGGATGTTAAATTGCGCTATAAGAATTGAGCCACACAAACTAGGTAGCTTTGTAGCGTATGTCATTGGCGTTTTTTTCTCTACGAAACACAACAGAGATAAAATTGTATAATTAACCTTTGCTTGTGTATTAGGTACAAAAAAAATATATTTATTTGGCGTTGAATAAAATGACGGTTTATTTTTGTCAGCACACCAGCAAAACAACGCTTTTTATTAACCCGGATGTAAATTGGCAATAGTAATTGAGCCCACCACTATTATAGTAGCTTTGTAGCGTGTTAAAATGGCGTTTATTTTCTAAGCCACACAAACAAGATGATAAAATTGTAATTACCTTTGCTTGTGAATTAGTGCTTCCAAAAAAAATTTTTATTTTTGGCGTTTGTAAAAAGACAGTTTATTTTTGTTAGCACACACAGCAAAAACAATCGCTTAATTAACCCCTGGATGTAATTTGCGCAATAGTATTGTGCAACAACAAACTAGTAGCTTTGTAGCGTGTTACAATGGTGTTTTTCTACGCCACAACAACAAGAGATAAATTGTTAATTTTATTCCTTTGATTGTGATTTAGGCTACCAAAATATATATGTTATATATTTTGGCGTTGAAAAAGGACGGTTTTATTTTTTTCAGCACAACCTGCAAATCAACGCTTAATTAACCCCTGGATGATAAATTGTGCATTTAGAATTGAGCCACCACAAAATAGTAGCTTTGTAGCGTGTTTCCAATGGCGTATTTTATACGCCTCTCAAAAAGAGATAAATTTGTAATTAACCTGTTGCTTGTGAATTAGGCTACCAAAAAAATTATATTTATATTTGAGGTTGAAAAGCGGTTTTATTTTGTCAGCACTGCAGCAAAACAACGCTTCTTAATTAAACCTGGATGTAAATTGCGCAATAGAATTGAGCAACCAAAAATAGTTTGCTTTGTAGCGTTAGGTGTTTTACAATGGTGTATTTTTATACGCCACAACAAATAGAGATAAATTTAATTAACTTTGCTTGTGAATTAGGTACCAAAAAAATATATATATATTTGGCGTGTGAAAAGACGGTTTATTTTTGTCAGCCAGCAGCAAAACAACGCTTATTTAACCCTGGACTGTAAATTGCGCAATAGAATTGAGCACACATACTGTAGTGTGTAGCGTGTTACAATTGGCGTATTTTCTTCGCCACACAACAAGAGATAAAATTGTAATTAACCTTTTGATTGTGAATTAGGCTACCAAATAATTATATAATATATTTGGCGTTGAAAAGAAGGTTTTTTTTTGTCTGCACACAGCAAAACAACGCTATATTAACCCCTGGATGTAAAATTTGCGCAATAGGAATTGAGACTCCACAAACTTGTAGCTTTGTAGCGGTGTACAATGGTGTATTTTCTACGCACAAACAAGAGATAAAATTGGAATTAACCTTTGCTTGTGAATTAGGCTACCAAAAAAATTAGTATATATTTGGCTGTTGAAAAAAGACGGTTTATTTTTGTCAGATCAGCAGCAAAAACAACGCTTTAATTAACCCGCTGATGTAAATTGCGCAATAGGGAATTGAGCACCACAAAGCTAGTTAGCTTTGTAGTTGTTGTTTACAATGGTGTATTTTCTACGCCACACAACAAGAGATAAATTGTAATTTACCTTGCTTTGCTTGTGATTAGGCTTCCAAAAAAATAAATATATTGGCGTTGAAAAAGTCGGTTTTATTTTTGTCAAGCACTGCAGCAAACAAACGCTTAATTTCCCCGGATGGTAAATTGCGCAATGATTTTTGCAGCCCAAAAAGGAAGGTTGTATTTGTATTGTTAAACGCGGTTTCTTAAATGAATACAACAGGACTGGCTAGATCCCACTTGGATATTGTATGTTTATGCAGCTGCAGTGGAAGCACAATGGATTTCAGATCAATACCCCAAAAAATCAGAAAAATAGAACATTCAGTGAACAGTCTCTGAGACAAGCTGAGGACACCCACTAAAATCACTGTGTAAAAATAGTTCTTCAGAAAGCGCTATCACCCCAGCAGCACCTTCCCTGTCAGTTACAGTGAGAGGAGGGTGTGCTCACAGCGGCGCGCTCGGTCGTATTTAGTTCGGTGACGTCACAGAATCCCGCCTGTTCGGATTGGCTTTATCTATGCACATGTCATGCAGCTATGCCCTTCTTCCTCCCAGAGTGCTTTTTTTTGGCCCCATGGTAACGCCATGTGCTCGCAGCCATTTTATAAATAAAAAGCACACTTGTTCACCCAAAGGGTCCCCCAAAGTTGATTCGTTCCAAACCTGAAGTTTTCCTAAAATTTCTAAACGAATTCCCTTGTTAAATCGATTCGCCCATCTCTAGTTTTGATCTTTGGGTGAAAACTTTAGGGGGTACGGGGGGGCGGGTTTTCCCCTCCCCCTTTTTTATGGGTGGGGGAGGGTCCCCCCCCCCTTTTTAGCACTTCTTTAAAAAAATAATCCTTTATGAAAGATGGAATACAGTAAGTGGGGTAGCGAGCCCCAGAGGATAAAAGAATTTGACCCTTTTTTACTATTTTTTCTGTGCTTTTGGGGGGGGACGCATAGCCTAAAATTGTCAGTGCAGAATGAAAAGAGTCACAGTGCAGCAAACTTTATATGGGCTGTATTTTTCCCCTCCCATTGTATACCTTCCCCCTATCCCTCAGCCCTAATCAGAGAAAAGAAGCTTTTTGTTTTAATGCCAAACTCCCCCGGACTCCCGGGGTACAGGTTGGAGTGGAAAAGGGTTTCCCGGGGTATTTTACTGTTTATGTGAGATGTGTATTTTACTAAAACACCCATGTGTCTAGCCATGTCACTTTTTCCCCTTTGCATTTACTGCGGGAAAAATTTTAAAAAGTAAATTAGGGGCCACCCCTTTTTAAAAAGGTGGGGGTTTTTTTTTTTTTTGGGGCCACCCCCTTTCTTCTAAAACACCCAGAAATTTTAGCAGAGCACAAAAGGACGCCCCCCTATACGCTGTGGGAAATTTTCCTTTAAATGTACATTCATGCACAAGATATGAGTGCCCGAAATTTTGGAATGGGGGTCGTTTCGGTTTGCCTCAGAAACCCGGGATCCAATCGGGCAGGGGAAATGAGTATTTTTCTTGAGATTTTTTGGGGCGTGTTGTCAGGGGCCTTCAAAAGTTCTTCAAGGCTTTTTTCGCACTTAAAAGCCTAATTTGGGTAGGAAGCAGAAATCTTTTTTGGGCTTTTCTGGGTGTTTGGGTCATCCCAAAATTTTTGCGTTTGCAAGCGGCGAAATTTTCCAAAAACCAAAAAACAATGTAAGTGCCGAAAAGCCATTTATTTGAAATTTCCCCTAAGTGTGTTGTGGGGCTGTGTTCAATTTTATGGGTTTTTTTACACACACAATTTCCGGGTTACCCTTTTTAATGTAATTTTGGGGGACAGTGTTTAATTTTAATTTTTCTTGGGGTATGATGTAAAATCTTGTTGTTTCAGTGTGTAAAGGGAATCTTTGTGGTGCGTTTTAATTTCGTAAAATCTGGGGTACAGGGGGTTAATATTCACTGGGGGACAAATTGGGGAATGTAGTTCTTTAAAGGGGCAGTGGGGAAGGGAATTTTTTAGTGTATGGTGTGTAATGTTTTTATTTTTTTTTTTGGTGGTTTAAAGGGGTATTTAAGGGAGTAATCTTGGTGTCCAGTGAGTGATGTAAAATTTTTTGGGGTTTCGTGGTAATGTTAAATGTTGGGGTTTTCGTTTTGTTAAGGGAAAATTTAAAGTAATCTCTTGGGGACAGTGAGTAATGTTAAAATTGGAGTAAAATGGTAACGTATTTTCTGGGGTTTCTTTGGGGTAATTTTAATTTTCTGGGATTTCAGTGTAATGTAATCTCTGGGGTTTAGGGGTAATTTTAATTTTTGGGGTTTTGAGTGTGTAATGAAATTTCTGGGGTTTTTGTGTGTAATTAACTAATGTAAATTTTCTGGGGTACAGTGGTTTTTTAAAAAACTGGGATTATTTTAAACGTAATTCTGGGTGAATGTGAATGTAATCTTGGGGGTGCATTTTGGGTAATGTAATTTTCTGGGATACAGTATAATGTAATATCTGAGGTACGGCATGTAATATAATCTTTGGGGTACAGTTAGTAATGTAATATCTGGATTACAGTGTGTAATGTAATCTCTGGGGTGAAATGTGTAATGTAATTTGGGTACAGTGTACTGAAATCTTAGGGTATTGTGGGTAATGAAATTCCCTCTGGGGTGCAGTGTGTATGTAATCTTTGGATCAGTGTAATGAAATTTGGGGTACGGATGTAAGTAATTAGAGTGGGCGAATTCCCCAAAATTCGGTTCTTTCGTGGATTTCTCCGCAAAAATGACTTCTTTTCCGAATTCTTCGGGATAATCAGTTAAAAAAACAGTTTTTTCCCGGGCTGCACAGACCCTCAGGGGGGTGTAAAACGTTGTGCCTGCTTAAATATGAGAGGGGGGTTTGGGTCTTCTAAAATTTTTGTGTTTTGTATGACACGCACATGATGCCGCCGCTTTAGATGTTCACTATAAAATTCCCTGGGCATTTAAAAGAGGGAAAAAAGCCCAAAAAATGAAGGGGGAAATGTGCTGAAAAAGTCATGAGAGAAAGTGGAAAAAAAAAAAAAAATTTGAGAGCTCAGGTGGCAAAATTGTGACGGTGGTGAGGTGATAGCGGCAGACACACAGCTGAGGTCAGAGGTGGAAAAAATTACATT
>JAODAL010056250.1:0-23414 GCA_025379985.1 Phyllomedusa bahiana | reverse complement strand
TCAAACCCACAAGCCCGACAGTTTCAAAATTTCCCGGTCTTCATTAGGCAGGGTTCGGGGTCCAGAGCTGTGCAAAGGGGGGGCGCATCAGCTCTCAGGGGCTTCTTTCTCACAAGTCAGGGCGGGTTTTTGAACTGTGCCGGAGCAGCGGAGGAGGAGGAGGGGGAGAGGAGGAGGTATTCCCTAGACACCGAGTTACCGATGCCCCCTCCCTTTGGGAAAAGAGGTTGGCGCGAATTTTTGACGGAGGAGGAAGGAGGGAAGATCGTTTCTAGGGGTCGCCCCCGGGGCTTAGGAACAAGGCTCCATCTCTCCAGAGTGCTTGGAGCTCCTTTTCCCTTCCAAAACATGATCCTCGCATTAAGGCCTCAAAATGAACAAGACGGGGGGGGCCACCCTCCTGGATCCCCGTCAAAAAAACTCAGCATTTTTCCTTCCCACCCCCCCAAATAGAGAGTAAAATCGGGAAATTGGAGACCTTTGCTGATTGATAACGGGACTCGTGCGTTTTGCTTCATTTCCCCAAATGTCACAGTGGAACAAATCATGACTACAGCATAGGTGCCAAAGTGGGGTTTCGGGAGCGGGGCAAGGGTGGCAGAACCCCAAAGGGGGTCCCCCGGGAAAATCTTTTTTTTTCCACCTCACCAACGATGCAATGCGGGCCACATCCAACCACAGGACCAGTTTAAGATCATGGTGCACGCCTTTTCCCGGCTCAACACCGATGTTTTGTATGTGGTTCCAGACCCCAATATATTCTGTATCCAAAAAGGCAAATTCCCCCGAGCGGCTCGTCACGAAAATTTGGGTTTGTCCTGCCCACAGCCAGCTCATATCTGGCGGATCTTCAGCCAGCTGATGGGTCATTCAGACAAAGCACCCGGCTTTCCAAAAAATGTGGATCGTTTGACTTTCCATCAAATAATCGGCATGGATCTCTGGAGGTGGCCCCAATTGCCGGGGTCCCGATTAGTTTGCCTTTTACTTCACATTCCTCTTCAAACAGAAAATGGTCCCTTTGAAAAATATTTTTTAAAATATCTTTCTTTCTGCAATTTTTTTTTCTCTTTCCCAACAGTTCATTTTGTGGTTTTTTTTGTGAGGAACGAAAAGCACCAAGGTTTATGAGTGCCACCAACCCTTTTCCCCCCAAAAGCCCTCCGCCCAAAACAACCAACAAATACAGTCTATCCACTCCCACCTGCCACCCTCTCACTCTTTCTCTTGGCTGCTGGGACATATCTCCTAACCCAGGGCCCCACGCACATTTCCCCCATTGTCTCTAGCTTACCAACAGATCCCCCCTACAAACCTGTAAACCCTCCAATTTTAAAACCCACATTCCCTTGACCCCACTCCCCCTCCCTTTTTCTCTCTCCCCTGGAGCTCTCTGGAACCCACGGCCCTGAAAATTTTAACAATCTCCCTTCCAAAAACACCATTCATCTCTCACAAATTATTTTTCCTTGGCCTAACGGGAAACGGGCTGACCCCCTTTTGCCCACTGTCCCCCCTGCCGCACTAACCTTTTGGCGGTCTCCAACTTTCCCATACCCCCCGCCCCTAACAACATGGAGGAGGGGGTTTTGGCCTTTCCCCCTATCTGAAACCTGCTCTTTTTTTTCCCCAATTCGTCCTCAAACCCCCCCTTTAAAACCCCCCCCCTTCTTTTGAGCTGCACTCTGCCCCGCATCTACACCCCCTCCAATTTTGGCAAGTGGCTGTTCAAACCGCCCCCCAGGCCCTGCCACTCCCTTTCCCTCGACCATTTCTTTTCCCGGGCTTCTCCACTTTTTTTTTTCCCCACGACACCCCCACTTTTGTCATGGGAGATTTTAAAAACCCCAATTTTGAGCACACCCCCCTTTGTTGCCAACAAACTCCCCCTCGCTCTCCTCCTCCTTCCCTTTTCACAGGGGAACCTCGGGGGCCCCCCCACACAAAACGGACCCCGCTGGCCTCACTTCACCCCGCCCCCGCCCCCTATCGGGACACTCAAACCCCCTCACCCCATATCTAACCACAAACCTAAATTTACTTTTCCCCAAACCAAATCTCCCCCCAACCTGCTCCTCCTTTTCCTCACATCTAGCACCCCCCCCGCAGGAACTTAAAAAACCTAAACCCCCCGCACTCTCTCCCCCTCTCTTCCCAACCTTTTTCTACCATATCCTCACTTGAAAAACCCAGACACAGCCCCCATTTTCTAAAAACCACAAAAGGGTCGTTTCCCCACACACAACAAAACCCCAAACTTTCAACAGAAAAACCCCCTGGCAAAACAGCCCTCCACAAAAGCAATGGGGCGAGCTTCCAAAATTTGGGTACTACCGGAAGAAAACTGCCCACCGACGACTTCACCTCAAACAAACAATCGCTAAAACACATTTAAGTCTGCACTCACCACCGCCAAACAGGATACTTCCACCAAAACTCATATCCTCCTTGTCTCACAACCCCAACCCTTTATTCAACACCTTCAACCTCTCCTTTGCCCCCCTGCAAAACCCCCACCCCATCCTCCTATCAGCGGACAACTTTGGCCCCAAAATTTCTTACAAAAGGATCAAATTCCTCAGAGAAAGCTTTTAACCCCCCCAGCCCCCCCAAACCCCCCTCCCCCCCCCCTACCATCCCCCACCCCCCCACCCCACCCTGACACATCCCCAGTGAAAACCCTTTCCCTAACCTGCTTTCCCCCTGTTTGTCACGAAAACCTTCCTCCTGTGTCCAAACCCCAACCTCACTCCCCGTAACCCCCTTTAAACCCCCGCCATCCCACCCATCCCCGACCTCAGCACTGTTTTTTTTCCCACCCTCAAAACCCCCCTTTTTAATCTATCACAAAACCCCGCGGGAACCCCTTTCCCCTTTCCCCAATTTTAAACCAAAGCGACCCTCACACCTACCTTAAGAAACCATCTCCGACCCCTCCTCCCCCCTGTCCAACTATCGCCCCCTCTTTGCTGTTCCTTTTTCATCCATACTCCGGAACGCAAGGGCTATTTTCCAACTGCCCCTTTCCCCCTTTTTCCCCCAAAACCCCCTCCTTGACCCACTCCCCAACAGGTTCCAACCCAACCACCCCCACTGAAACTGCCCAAAACCCAAGGGCACCAAAAAAGACTTTAACTTTCAAAGCGTCACGCTACTTAAACCCGGCTCCTCCTCCAGACCTGTCCCCCTGCCCTTTTACCCCGGTTGACCACTCCATCCGCTACAAATCCTCCCTCCCTCGGGATCACGGACTTGGCCCTTTTTCCGGATCCTTCATACCCCGAACGGGGCATTCAGTGGGCTCTCACTCCTCAATCCACCTCCTCCCCCACCCCCTTTTTGTTGGTTTTCCCCCGGGGGCCTGTCCGGGGCCCCCTCCTTTTTCTCTATCTACCCTCTTTTTTTTGGGTCCCGCTCATACCTCACAAAGGCTTAACTACCACCCGTACGGGGGACCCACACCCAGCTTTATATCTCCGGGCCGAAAATTAAAAATCCTTTTCCCCCCCGGATCCCAAAATGGGGCCCATCATCCATTTCCTCCTTCTTCCCCCCCCGTCGCTTTAAAAATTAATGTAGGTAAAACGAATTTATCATCTTTTTCCAAACCCTCCCCCTTCTCCCCTTTCCAAACCCGAAACTCCTATCACTGTTAATGGGCCCCACCCCCCTCCAAACCCGCCCCCCACAAGTCCGCTGCCTCGGGATAAAAATTTTACTTTTCCCCTTTATCCTTTCAAACCCCCCCCCGCCCCCCATTTTCCCAAGCCCCCCCCCCCCCCCACCCCCCCCCCCTGGCCCGCCCCCTGCCCCGCCCCCCCACCCCCCCCCAAAAATTAAAATTTCCCACGGCCCAAATTCCCGCCCATTCCTCAACTCTGACACACTAAAAAGCTAGTCCACCCCTCGTCAACTCCCGCCTTACTACTGCAACATCCTTTTCTGTGGCCCCCAAACTAGCACCCTCCCCCCCCTCCAATCCAAACCTTAACTCTGCTGCCCGTCCCGATTCACCCTCTCCCCCCTGCCCCTCCCCCCTCCAACCCCTTTCACTGGGTTCCCATTGCCCCCCAAAATTCAAAAATTTCAACCCTGAAATACAAGGGTCTCCAAAATCTCCCCCCCATACATCTCTGCCCAAAATTTTCCCGATACCTCCCCTCACGCAAACCTCCCCCTTTCCCCACAGGCCTTTTTCCCCCCTCCCCTCTCATCACTCCCACCCTAACCCTTCCCCCAAGACCTTTTTCCTTTCTTCACCCACCCTCTGGAAATCCCCTTTAACCCAAAAAAACAGACTCTCCCCACATTTACCAGTTTTCAAAACAACCCCGAAAACCCCTCTCTTCAGGTTTGCCTACAACCCCACTAAAAAACCCCCCACCACTAGACCCACAGGGGGCCCGCAAACATGTCTGCCCCACACCCCTTTTGTTTTCCCCCCCCCCCCTTTTTCCTTTTTAGAATTTTAAGCCCTCGCGGGCCCGGGGCCCTTCCCCTCTGGTTTCAGTTACTAGTCATTTTTGTCACCATTGTATTTGTTCAACATTTGTTTATGTATGTATTTCCCCTTAAATATACAGCGCCCTGGAATTAATGGCGCTCTAAAATAAATAATAATAATAATAATAATAACACCGTATTCCATTTACTCACTTTATCTTAAGAAGTTTTCGCATTGTCAATGGTTTTGAGGTCATGTTGCTGTGAGATACAGCTATAATTATGGTCCTTTGGAACAGAAATGTGGCTTTTAAGTGGCATTTCTCCCTCACAATTTTTAATAGTGGCTGAGAAGTCATATTTATAATTTTTTGGGGTCATGTAGCTGTGAGATACAGCAATAATCATGGTCCTTTGGAACAGAAATGTGACTTTTAAGTGGCATTTCTCCCTCACAGTTTTTAACAGTGGCTGAGAAGTCATTTTTATAATTTTTTGGGTCATGCTTCTTTGAAATGCAGCAATACTACAGGTCCTATTATAAAAAAAATGTTGTTTCAAAAAGACATTTATTCTTCACAATTGTCCAAAGTGGCTCAAGGGTCATGCTTTGAATTTTTGGGGGCATTTTGCTTTGAAATGCAGCTATACTACAGGTCCTATTATAAAAATTTTTTTTTCTAACAGACATTTGTTCTTCGTCCAAAATGGCTCAAGGGTCATGCTTTGAATTTTTGGGGGCATTTTGCTTTGAAATGCAGCTATACTACAGGTCCTATTATAAAAAAAATGTTGTTTCTAACAGACGTTTGTTTTCAAATTGTCAAGAGTGGTAAAGGGTGAGGGGTGCGTCAGAAAACGGGAAAAGGTGGACCTGTTAATGGACAAAATTTGCAAAATGCTTGTTTTTGCAAGATCTTTAACATAGCTACAACCCCTGTATTGAGACAACCCATTTAATAAAATTAAAAAAAGAGAAACAAAAAGGTGGTTTTAAATCCTTTTTTAAAAATTGTTTTCTAGAATTAAACTACTTAAAAACTTGATTACAAAATACTGGTAAAAAAATTCCCTAAAATTGTAAAGGAGGTACGGAAAACTTGACAGATGAGGTTTTCAGAGGACATGGAGTAGGGGAGCACGGACAGAGAAAAAAGTACAGAGACAATTTCCTCAGAAAATTTAAAGTAAAATGAAAAAAAAGAATCCAAAAAAAAGGGCACCGGGGTGTAACAGGAGGTTTTTAACCCCATATTTCCAAGTGAAGCTCAATTGGTCCGCATTTCATCGGGGGGGAAAAGCGTCCCAGGTTTTGACTGTGTACTGAGGAATGCTGGAGTTCTCAACTTTCTGCTTCCGCACTCTGCTTTGCCGACAGTTTTCGTTGTGGTTCCCGGGATTTTAACCTGCGTGTTAAAAATGACGGACGCCGCCTGGGCTCTCACCCTACCCACTGAAATCCGGCCCGGGTAGCTGTGCATAGGACAAGTTAGTCAATTCATTCAACAAAATGGGGGTTGAAAGACTCCTTTTTTCCCGGGACTTTTTAATTGTGGGTCAGAAGGTTTTTTAAAGGTTTGCCCCGGTCCGGACAGGGTTTGTCAATGTCCAGTTCAACCAAAAAAGGTTTTTGAAAAGACTACTTTTTCCGGCCTTTTTTAAACTTGGGGGCAGACAGGTTTAAGGGTCATGCTGGGGCCAAGACGGGTTTGTCAATGCCCGTTAACTAAAATGGGGGGTTGAAAGACTCCTTTTTCCGCATTTTAAAACGGGGGCAGAATTTTAATGGTCTTTTCTGCGGTCCGGACAGTTCTAGTCAATGTCCCTTAAATAAAAAGGGGTTAAAGATATTTTTTTCCAGCACTTTTTAATCTGTGGGGCATGCAGGGTTTTTTTGGGTCATCTACGTTCCAGGAAGGGGTTTTTCAAGTCCATTTTAAGAAAAAGGGGTTCAAATTTAAAACTGCCCCTTTTGGGCCTTTTTTAATTTGTGGGTGATGCAGGTTTAAGGGTCATGTGTGGGGACAAGAAGGGATAGGAAAGGTGTGTGACTTTTTTTCTGGGCTTTTATAGCCTAAGTTTTATGAAGATGTAGAGGGTTTTCCATTTGACTGTTGTGGCTTTTAAATTTCCAAAATTACTCCTTTCCCTGTTTGGGTTTTAAAGGGGAATGAAGGGGGTTGTTGTTGCCTCCCTTTGGACTTTAAGGGGGTCTTTGCTAAAAAATCGACTGCTACTTCGAAAAACCCTTATCGAGGGTTGGGGGCCCGCAAACGACTATCCCCCCGATGTCAGATACCCCAACGTAATGACCCCAAAAACAAAAGGGGAAAATTTTTTTTTGCAGGGGCTCCCCCCCCCGGCCCAAAATAAAGGGAATTTGAAAATCATCCGGATCAGATTAAACCTGTAAATCTGGGAAAAATACTTTTTTCCCAGGGGAAAGTTCCCACTAAAATTTTAACCCCCAAAAAAATGCTCTAAATTTTAAAATAAGGTCCCCCCCGCCCCCCCCGGGCTGTTCGGGAACCACTTTTCCCACTGCAGGAAATTGCCCATTCTTCCGTATAGTTAATCCCTTATGGATTTCAGGGCAGTTTTTTTTCTTGGAGTTTTTCCCTTGCAGTATGGGAAAACCTCCCCCCACCCCAAAAAAAAAAAAAAAAAAAACTCCTTATTGGATTCAACTTATCAAATACATTTTGTTTTTTTCTTTTTTCATGAAAAAAAAATTTTTGGGAAAAAAACGGGTTTGAAAAAAAAAACGGGCCAGTAAATGGATTTTTCATAAAATTTTTTCCTTTGTAATCTGTGATGTCCTTCTTTTCCACCCTAACTGCGCGGGCAAAAAAGGTTGGTCCCAAATTGAAATAAACCCTGTTTGGGGAACAGGGGAAAGTCACATTTTTCCAAAATAAAGTGGTTTTTATGGGGTTTTCCAAATGAGTAATTTTTTGGTCCATTTTTCCATTTTTTGGTGGTCTTAGGTCGAAGCAAAGCCCCAAAAAAGTCTTTTTGTGGATTTGTTTTGGGGTCACTATTTTAAAAGGAATTTGCCGGGGTATGATGTTTTTCTAAAAATTTTATATTCAGTAGGGACTCCTTCAGGGACAGTTAATTAATGGCGAAGCCCCGGGAAATATAAAAAAATGATGACCCCCCCATGTCGGTTTTTGTGGACCCCAGTTTGGTTTTGTTGAATGTTATTCCTTCCCAAAAAATCCCTGTTACACCCGCTCCCTGAGTTCCCAAGGGCCCTTTGGATGCAATAAATTGAGATTTTAGGGAAAAGTGTCGCTGTGGAAGGTTGGCGCCAAAAAAGTGTCAAAAGCCGCCCCCATTTTTGAAATGAAATAAATAACAAAAAATAAATTTTGTGACGTTTCCCTTGGCTTTGGGGAAATTGTTACCCATATGATTTGGGCATGACCACGCCCCACCTGTTTTTAGTGGTACCAAAATAAGTGCCCGGGGTTTGTGGGGAAACTCAGGGGGGCCCACATGTAGGGGAAGCTGTCTCAGACTAGACTTTTTTTACATTTTCTTTCGGGATTATTTAAAGCATTATCAATATGTATAAAAGTGTTCAAAAACGCTTTATAAATGTGTTTGGGTTGTAAAACCCCAAATTTAAGGGCTCACCCCCCCACGGCAAGTAAGACAAAAAATGGGTTTTGGTTTTATCCCCCGGTATTTGTCCTGTTTATTTTGCCTTTCCCATTTTAGGGGGACCCAAAGGGCCCCCCCTCCTTCACATTGCGATGTTCATAAACTGTCCGAAAACCGGATGGAAGAATGAACATGCACAATGCAGTGGCCCGGTGTGTTAGTTTGCGGACGGTTTTTCAGACGGCTTATAAAGCTGCAAACCATCTGAAAAACCGAATGCAAACCGGTGCTGTGGGGACATGGCCTTAACTGTGAAAAAGTAGTGCAAAAGGGGCGGCATGTATGAATGGGCTATGCTAGATATCTGGCATCTTTTCAGCCCGGTCTCAGGCACAGTCCCCTTCATACATTTTCAAATCTCCCGGGAGGTGGGGGGTGCTAGAATCATACAAAGCTATAGATTTACAGCTTCACTACAGCATTTCTAGGTGCATTACTGCTGGAACAGGCACTTTCAAAGTTGTTTACCTGAGCCAGAAATGTCGTACAAGTGCTATAATGCACTTAATTTATGACCCGCTGTAGAGTGGGTTCATAAATCAGGCGCATTATTTTTTTTATAAATTATACTAATTATAAACTCTGGCATTAAAACATTGTTTTCTTCCACAGCTATCATGAGAAGAACGTTCAAATTGCAAAAAATGGTCATTGCTGAGGAGCTGGTATTAAATCGTGAAGAGCTTCAGACATTGATTTTGCTTTTGCCATAACAATCAATATGCAAACTATTTTAATCATGTAAAAATCAATTCTGTGCAATCCAATGTACAAACAATAAAGAGTGGAAGCCTTGATACCTTGATATGTAGCAGATGATTTGTCCACTAGTGGCCGTATGAGTTTGCTGAAATCTTGTGCATCCATCTGAGGTAGAGCCAAAACAAGTCTTCCTACCTGTAGAGGGAACATCACTCATAGAACCGAGCTCTCTAATGGGTTTGCTTCCATCAGCTGAAGGGGGAATGCGGCCCATACAGATCACAATGTACGCTGTGTTATCAGATTATCAGGTGGATGGATGTGGGTGTCAGCTCAGCAATCTCCTCCAAATACTTAGATAAGTAATTACATCGGTAAGGAGCATTATTAAATGCAATGTCTTACAGAGGTGACCCATGTCGCCCTATCTGTATCTTCTCCTCTCAGTGATTATGTTTATCCATCGGTAATAGTCTAATAGCCCAAAAGTGTAATTCCCAGAAACCTCTTGGACCCTGGCATTCCAGAGAAATGCATTTTCCCTGCTAATTGGTTCTGGTCTCAGAGGTCTGAACCCTACTAGTGATATGCCATCATTTTTAATGCATGAGGAATATCACTATTATTGTGAATTTGTGGTAATGCATCTCTAACCCCCCATAGGAACGCTTCATTGGGGGCCTTTTTAGGGACCCCCCTGGCTTACATTTTTGCTATTATCTGCAAAAATTACTTTAGTTAGAATTTTGAAACTCCAGGTATTTCCTCAATTATGTTTTATTGTTGATAATTAATTCCAGTTGTTATATTAATTTTTTTTCATAGGCATTATGGTGTCTGTAATGTTTGGTGAAATCTACATATGTACGAATTGGGGGCCTTTTTAGGGCCCCACTGTTTTTATTCATGTTCTCCATGAAGTGTATTTGTGTCTCAAGTTACCTTTTAATTTGTACTCATAAATGTGGTGGACGGGGCCCACAGGGTGTGGGGATCATAAACATGTGAGGGATGTCATGTGATTTTTGGAGGGGAGTGATAAAGGCCATGACATCACATCAGGTCTTCATGAAACACGTAATGAGCTGTGTATAAGAATACTGAGGGACAGTATACACTGGAGCTTAATTGCTGAAGGACCTGTGATAAGATAAGCTGTTGTGAGAAAAATCTGTTTCATTTTCTAACAATAGTCTGCAATGCTCGCACAGTCTTCCTCCCCAAGTGTCTGACCTGACCCAAGAGATTGAAGCGATTATGTTTCAAGCGAATGAAAGTGAACTATCTTTGTCTGATGAAGAATATCTGACACCTTGCTAATCAAAACATCCTCATCCAGTGATTCTTCTCGATGATGAAGAAGTGAATCTAGTGGATCCTCAAGAAGTGCATAAGTAGGATCATCAAAAACGATGTTTTTTGGGAACAGTAATCCTACATTAGCTCGGACGTACTCAATACCCCACAATATTGTGAGACAGGTTCAAAGGAGCTGTGGAAAGTCCCAGTTACTTTACCCAGTTACCCAGTTACTTTACTGGGTTTTCTGTGATAAATTTATTATAATTAAAAATGTCACTATTCCATACTTTATTGAGCCAATTTTGAAAAATAAACTTGTGCAAGTTTTTAAGCTGTTTTTTTTTTCATTATGTGCATGGGGGCCCTAAAAGGCCACAATTACGTTAATATGTAAATTTTTTTTAACGTCATGCTTCTTAGGGTTAAAGTGAGCTGTATTAAGCTGCCTTATTAATGATCCAGTGTGATTGTGTTCAGTGCAGGAGTTTAGTGTTAAGTTGCTATGATTTACATACAGGAGAAAATGTTTGAGGTTAAATTATGGATAGCAACGTCCCTATGTAGTCAGATTGAGGAAGAAATATAAACAGGAAAACAATCTTAAATATTTGAAAATGTAGTGTCTATGCAAAAATCTCTAAGGATTGTGTGGACGATGTATGTATCACTGTAATTTGACTAGTGATAGTGTTATAACTCCACCTTGCTTACTTTAACAGTGCCATATTACATTCAGTTAGGTTGGGGTTACTGCATGATTAGGGAATCCTAGTAGTAGTTGTTTTGAGATTTTTATATTGCTGCTAACTGCATTTTACTATCTGTTTTTTGATTGCCCCAAAAGTTTATTTATACTGTTTTGGGGGGGGACAGTGTAGCGCAAGACTCACTGTTTAAAAACATTTTGTGAAAAGTAATGCTTTAGATATTACTGTTTTTTTGCCAGAAAAAAAGTAAATTACATTCTGTGACCAAAAGTTAATTGAATCCTGTTTTAGGGGGGACAGATGTTGCACCAAGACACTGTTATGAAATCTGCTCTGAAAAGCAAATCGCTTTGTTTCTTGTCCATTACTGGGTTTTTAGCAGAACAATTTGATTTCATGACCCAAAAGTTTATGATCCTGTTTTAGGGGTGACAGCCAGTGCAAAAGCGACAATGTTAGGAAATCTGCTATTAAAAAGCTAATCACTTTGATATACTGTTTTTTTGCAGAAAAAAATTTGATTACACGCCCAAAAAGTTGGCTTTTCTTTGAATAATACAGTCCTCTAGTCAATAAGTGACTGTGTCCAAATCTTTGACCTTTTTTATATTTCTTTTTTAACTTGGAGCGAACTAGAGGTCGAGTAGTGATCGATGAGGGGTGTAGGCACTGGAAGCTAGAGGTATGTATAGAAAGGCGCTCCTTCAGTGCTCTGAGACAAACTCAACAAAGTGTGCACATCGTCTGTTTGAGGTGACCAGTCAGGCCTGGTTATCGTTGGTCGGCTTCCCTGTGAAGGTCAGTACTGAAGAATCATCACCAATCTGTTGTCAGTAGGTTTTAACAAAAGTGCATTGAGCGGGTTTTACCTCCTGTACCTCTCGTCTGGCCACAAAATGTTAATCAACATCATTGTAGTCCAACCTGAAGCAAACACAGCACCAAATATCAAACAAATGATACAGACAGCTCAATTATCCATATTCTGAAGAGCTCTTCTGTTGGGGGACCACAATGCTGTTGGGGTCAGAAGGCATTTCAAGAGATGAAGTGGCCCAAGAGAATGATTTTGCCTGCTCTGACGCCCAATCGCTGATGCCCTGCTTTTGGGGTCATACAGCTGTAAAGGACATCGATAGGCAATGTCCTATTAAAAAAAAAACTTGCTTCTTGCTAATTTCCAAAAGGTCATTTTTGCTGCTTTTGGAGTCTTGATGCCAACTTGTTTTTAATTAAAAATAAAAAAAACATATGGGAGGATTGTTCATTATTTTCTTTACCCTGGCCCTCAAAAAAATGGATTTTATAAAGCTATCAATGATCCTTGTCCCCCCAAAAATGATACCAATAAAAACGTCAAATCCTTTTGTGAAAAACAAGCCCCTACTCATCTCTGTAAACAGAAAAATAAAAAAAGTTATGGCTCTCAGACTGTTGTGATGCAAAAAACGTGTTTTCCTGTTTGACTAAAAGTGTTTTTACACTGTTTAATTAAAGCAGTTAAAGCATAAAATAAATTGTGGTCATTCGTGCTTTTTCGTATTTACTATCGCTATAAAATTGGGTATTCGCTGTAATCATATCGGACTTGCTGAGTAAAAGCTAGATGGTCATTTATACTGCACGGTTGCATGGCTGTAAAAAATTAAAAATATAAATACTTACCAGGATTTGCTGTATTTTGTTCAAAATGCTTCAAAATAAACATAATATAAAAAGTGATTCAAAAAAAAAACATGGATGAACCCCCATAACTTGGTACCATATTAAAAATTTCAACTCCTCACACGCAAAAAAACAAGTCCCCTGCACAGCTACGTACACAGCCAAAATAAAAAGTTAGACATTAAAGGCAGTTTTTTGTAAACAACATTATTTTTGTGTCAAAAAAGTAATACAACATAAAAAGCTGCATTAAAATCTTGTTTCATTATTATCTGTACCAACCCCATAGTAAAGGTTACTAATGTATTTTATACCATGAGTTCAGAGAAGCTCGTTAAAAATTGATGAAGCACCAAAAACAATCTCGTCGAACCGCAACTGTGTTTTTTCCTCACCATTCTTCATGCCCAATGCCTAAAAAAAAACTATGGAACAACCAGTGCGGGCCCCAAAAGGTTCACAGTACACCCCTAAATCAGATCCATGAGGTGGTGTTGGATCCTAAATGGGGCGACTTCTGGGAGTGCTTTCACCTGTTCTGGTACTTTGGAGGGCTTTGTTAATGGGTACCTATGGCACCTACCAAAATCTGCATTCCAAAAGCAAATGCGCATTCCTCCACTTGTACGCCCTATCTGTGCACTAATAGCAGTTTACACCCCATGGTTGGGTTTTGCTGAACTATTGGCGGAAGAAAAGAAATTGTGTAACAAAATTTGGTGATGCCTTTGTTTCCAGGCGTTTCTTGGTAAAATTAAATCATTTTAGCTTAAAATTGCAGATTGTTGAAAAAAAAATTATTTTCATAGCCTAATGCTAAAAAAACATTTGTGAAACACCTATGGGGTTCATATACTCACTGCACCCCTGGATATATTTCTTAGGGGGTGTTGTTTCCAATATGGGGTCTTTTTAAGTTTTATCACCTTAGGGTGTCCACAAACCTGAAAAACTGGTGCTAAATAAATAAATTCGTATTGGAAAATGAGTCCTACAAGTCCACAGTGAGTTGCTCCTCGTACTCTGAGACTTGTGGTTGAAGCCAACAAATAGCGCAACATAGGAGTCACAAAATGGGATATCTCTGAAAACGGCCAGAATCCCAGAATCTGAGGAATTCATATTAAGCTACAATTCCCTGATCACATCTACCGTGTTCTTTTTAATAATGGATAAAAAATGAAAATCTGCTTTAATTTGCTTTAATTTCTGTGAAATACCTAAAGGGTAAACAAACTTCCTAAACACTGCTGTAAATACATTAAGTGGTATAGTTTCTTAGATGAAGTTCATTTTTGGGACGGTATCTACCTGCAGGCCCCTTAAAGCCATGGTCAGAACCCAGGTATGGTCCCCCCCCTAAAAAAAAAATTATTTTCTATAATTTCTCTTGAAAATGTGAGAAATAACTACTAAATTTCTAAGCCCCCTAATGTCGTAAAAAAATAAAAAGACATTTAAAAAATGATGCCACCAATTAGTGACATGTGGTTATGATGCTAGTTTAAGAATTATTTTGTGATGAATAATTATTCGTCTTTGCACACAGAAATTTTAGACACTTTGGATAATGACAAATTTTTCCAAATTTTCATGAAATTTTTAGATTTTTTCAAAACAAACCATAAACAAAGGATTGAATGGAACAAAATTTATTACTAGCGTTAAGTAGAATGTGTCACGAAAAAACAATCTCTGAATCATGTGGATAGGTAAAAGCATTAAAAGTTATTCTCACATAAAGTAACATGTCAGATTTAAAAAATATGGCTGTATCAGGAAGGCCAAAACTATCTGGGTCCTTAAGGGGTTAAACCTATTACTTATTACTATATTTCTCTAAAATTATTTATCACTGTAGCTTTGTTTCACTTAAACACACACGCACAACACTGACACATTAATAGCGAAACAGCAAGTGTCAATAATCACACAACCCAAGTCCCAAGCAAACAGCTGCACAACAGAGCTCAGGAAGTTCCCAATAACACACGTAACATGTATGCTGCAGGATTCATGCATAAAAATCATAAATCCCACCTGCAACCTTTCAATACAGGAAGATAATAACAAAGCATGTCCCTACAGACTAGGAACAGGATACTAGATTAAGTACTAGTCCTCCGAGCGCATTATTGCAGATAAGGCAATACACACTGCGAGAAGCGTGGACAACTCCCCGTTAGGGGACAACACTGAATAAGTATGCAGCTAACTACCCAGGCAGTGCTTAATATGCACAAAACCCGGTTCACACCACTAGGGGGCACATACAGCTGACCACCTTTTAACAGCATGGGGTAACCACGTACACACATTCTCTATGTTACTCCAACCCTCGTGCCAAAGTAGGCATGGTACAACCCTCATCATACCTGATCCTGATGGGGATAGTAACACCAAAGGAAGACAAACACCTTAGCAATATTGGAGACAACATAATAAAACACATTTCTTCGGTTTATAACCATTTTAATGTTTTTCTTCTTGAAAGCACTAAACTTACACTTACACATATATTGTCAGCATATTAATTCTTCCTGATAACTCCTATAAACAGTACTTATACACTACATTTTTAATTAGTTCTTCAATCTACCTGAAGTCAGAATTTGCTAGCAGCTTCTTTGAAATACCTCTTAAAACATTATAAAACATTTGCATACACTCCCAGCAACCATATGGCTCAGCCGAGCGCACATATACATAATAAAACACCTTTTTGCATATTTCTCATTAAGCTACACCAAGCTCAGGCGCGCATAACCCCTATCGTACACAGAAGAGTATAGGGGCAGTGATTCCAGATGGAACACTTGCAGCATAAAACCTTTTTTTTTAAAAAATTTTTTTAAGGCGCCCAGGGAAAAAAAAACATAAAAATTTAAAGGGTGAAAAAAACCAGCCCTGGAGCAATCGTGAACACATAAAATCCCATACATCACAAATTTTACACGCAGATCTACATTGAAAATATATGGGTTATGAGCCTACATCGGGGATATCAGTTTACTTAGAAGGCTAAGGATCCTTAATGTCAGGAACTTGGGCTGGTTTGGCTCAGGCACCTTTTTACCTAGATGAGAAAACCTTTAAACCCAGAGGGGGAAAACATATCGGGGCAATTGGAACAGCCCCCGGGGTTGCCTGCTCAAGACATTCCCTTCGGTACACGATGTTGCAGCTGTGGGGGCAGAAAATGATGAAGGGACGACAAAAGATTATACTTGCCCCTCGGGCTGTACACCACCTGGGATAGAACAGGGATTTGCGTGTGTAGCGCAGCAGGTGCAATGGAGTCAACTGGTGGTACCACCGAAGGGGTGTGAGGGACATTAAGTATGACCAGCTAGAGGAGGTGTCCAGGACAGCAACAACACAGGTAATGGGGCTGTAGATGGTAACATTTGGGACTGGGGGTACCTATTGAGCAACCTCCAGTGGCACTCCTCCTCCTAACGCTCCACTGCTTACTAGAACCAACTCCTTTGGGCAAATGGCCTTAGTGATCTCCTGACTCAATCTCTCCTCCTCTCTGGGTGACACCTTGGCTACTGTATTGGACTTCTGCGGTGCTGGCAATGGTCTGCCCGGCACTTGATAGAAAGCAACAACGTCCTCCTCTTCATCGCTCCATACTTCTCCCTCAGGGGCAGGTTCATACTCCTCCAGGTGAATGGGGACAAAATTGCGTATGGGTGCAGTCGTAACCTCTGATGACATCCTTTATCGTACTCTTTGCGGGGTTTAAAAAATTATGACATTTTGTGGCAGGTCCCAGCACCTAACTGAACTTTGATTAACAAACACTTCATGGTCTGTGTTCTCTTCCTTTATAAAGCCATAGCCAGTGTGTATGTCAAAACACTGGACTATGCCATTAGTGCAACACTTGCGGACCTATGTTGCTGAGGTGTTGATTCCATTAACAAAATCTGCATAGACCTGCTCGGCCTTCAGAAACTCCTTATGACTCCAAGTGACCTTAGCAACAGTCTCGGGAGCTTACGGGTGGTACTTCACAGGGTTATCCAAATGTATGGCAGGTACTGCTGGCGCTTGACGCATCTCACATATCTTGTGTCGCCTCGACCTCTGACTGCATGGGAGGCTGTGGCTGGGTAGCCAATGTTTTGGGTGAGGATTCTTCGGGTCGCTCAACCACCTGAGGTACAAACTCTGGTGCTGGTTCGGCCTCTGCAGGGCCAACACTCCCCTAAGGTATCTCTCGAGTTGGCTCAGGTTCTTCCTCCACTACCAAGGCAGCCTCAAACTGCATTACCGCCAACTGCAGGGTCACCTCTTCCAGAATATGGGTTTCATTCCCAAAGCTCAATACTGGCTCTGGGCTAAGTGGGTCCTCTTGATAAATGGTGATATTTAATGCCATCACCAACTCGTGTACTTGCTCTTCTCTAAACTTGCTGTCACTACTACTCGCTCCTTGCAAACAAGTGAGGCATGACACAGCAGAACTGGTGGAGGTCACCAGGCATGGCGACCACTCCCTCACTAAGTCAACACCACTCCTCTGTCTTCTGGTGCCATTCTGTTTGGACAGGAGATGATTCAGCAAACTTTCTCAGGGTCAGGCAAGGTTGAAGGTGACAAGATGGTAGGTGCACCGATGTTGCGGTTTCTTGATTTCATTTGCGGCAAAGACTTGTTACGTTTTAATCCACAAACTTGGCACAAACACGGTCCTCTTTAGATTTCACAGTCCATATTAGAACAAATAAAGATGGTAGGATGGCTTTTTGTCAAAACTTTCAAGGTGGCAAGAACGTTGCGGCACATCTTGGTTACAAGTCACATTAAGCTCATCCTGTTCATGACTCCGTTTTTATGGGGAACTGGGCACAGAGAGGAGCAGAGGAGAGGGCTGAAAGTAGCCATAGCTTAGGGGCTGCTATCCCTCTCCTCATCCGCATATCTCATGCTTCTCCAGCTTCAGCACTAATGAAGAGGGTGTCCGCACTATGGATGATGCTGGAAGTTGTTCTCCAGGGACACAATCTAGCGGCTGTCTCTCCCTCAACTGCCTGTGGTAGGTGGTGTGTGAGGTGCCCTTGGTGTTTGGTGCAGAAAATGACAGGCAAGAGATCCAGGTCTGGAGTTCAAATCATACGCTAGCAGAGACCTCTTTTACTTCACCATAGCGCATTCAAACGGTAATGAATTGCATTCTCAGGACACTTATCTCACCCAGTCCAGGCCACTCAGGAGACTAATACAGAGAAGTGTTACTCCCAAATTAAGTCTTGTCACACATATGCCCATGGTGAACTCCTATCTCAACTTTTCGGATCCACTCCCATGCAGCCAGGGATTAAAGGGTTTAACGCTGCGGGGGGCAGCCCAGTCTATATCAGGGTTGCATGATGAAGTGCACCTCTGACAGCTGCCCGACTAATGACACTGATAACCTGAAGATGAATATCAGTGGTAAACTCCAAGAGACCTAAAAAAAAGACCCAGAACTAGTAATGACTCGATTACGTCGGGCACTTTGTCTCGGGTCGATAGTCAATATCGTCATATCAAGATGATTTCCGTTAGTAGATAATAGATTATCGCCGATGATCATGAAAGTCTTTGGGAGAGGAAAACACCTTCATTCATTACACCCAAACAGGGCTTGGGAGAAGCTGGAATTAACATCCACAACAGTAAACTGGATACTTGCGACAAGTCGTTGAGCGTTATTATCGACAAAGTTGAAATCGGCACGGTATTACGTGATCGGTTTTTTCGATCACGCGATAAATTAGTAAAATCTGTGCATAATCTATTAATATCGCACCATTGTCGCCGCTTCCTGTCTTTTGGAGGCAGCAAATCAGCTTACAGAATAGAGAGGGTGTGATGTGGTGTGCGATGTCATGACTGGGATGTGTATGGTTGCGATTGGGCTGGAAAAAATCAATGACCTAGTTTTACATAGAATAGCCCTTAATGTTCGCCTCCAGTGTGTGTCAGCGTCTCATAGCCAGAAGGACGTGCGACTCTGCCTGTGTTCCAAACAGCTCAGAACAGCTCAGCGAAATTATTCTTTTTCTTCACAGAGAATGCTCTACCGTTAGATGTGTCCTTACAACTTATTAGATATATGAGATTGAAGATTATATGTAGTTAGGTAGAGGAATTTTAAAGGAGCATCGACCGCTGATAAGGTCCAGGGTGGAGAGGGGGAGGGGGACCACGGGCGAACACAGACAAGCTCTTTAAAGGAATACTGGATACAGTTCACAGACAGTGTAGAAATTGCACTGCAATAGCTTTATTATTAACAGTTTTCACTTTTGAAATATTCCTGGTATAGGGGGCAGCCTGAACTTATATTAGGATACACTCTTTCTATTAACTGCAGGTCTCTTCGTTAGGTGCAAAACTCCATTTTTATTACCCAGTATACATTTCAGTTTTTTGGGGTTTTTTTAATTTTTTTTCTTTTTCCTTTCCCCAGCTTGTTGATTTATTCACCTTGCATTTAAAATTTTAGAATCCGAAAATTCTTGTAGAAAGCACAGGTTGTTAGGTGCAAAAAAAAAAATTCATTATCCAAATTACTTTTCCCGATAGTGTTTTTTCATTTTGGGCCCACTACACTTTGTTAATTGGGGGCCCCTTGCACTTAAATGTGAATCCCCAGCAATTTTTTTTAGCCCACAGGTGAATTAAAAAGGGGGCCAAAAAAAAACCTTTTATTACCCCGAATACATTTTAAGTTACTTTTTTTTTTATTTTTGGCGCGGGCCCAGCTTTGTTGATTTTTTTATTTTTGCTTTTTTAAATTAAATTTCGCAATTTTGTAGTAAAAGGGAATTGAAAGGTGCCAAAAATCCCTTTTATTATCCGAAAAACATTTCAGTTGTGTGTTTTCACTTTGGCGCAGTACAGCTTTGTTCATTGAGGCCCCCTTGAAATTTAAATGTGAATGCAGCAAATGTTGTAGTCACACGGGTAAATGAAAGGTCCCAAAAATTTCCTTTTATTACCCGAATACATTTCAGATACGTGTTTTTTCACTTTGGCGCGGGGCCAGCTTTTTTTTTTTAGTTTTTCCCCTTTGGGCATTTAAAAATTTAAATTTACGGGCAATTTTGTAGTCACCACAGGTGAATTAAAAAGGGGATCAAAAATACCTTTTTTTATCAAATACATTTAAAGATACGTTTTTTTTATTTTGGGGGCAGAAAGTTTGTTCATTGAGGCACCTTGCCCCTTAAATGTGAATGCAGCAATTTTGTATCACCACAGGTGAATTAAAAAGGTCCCAAAAAAATCCTTTTATTACCCGGGAAAACATTTCGGATACGTTTTTTTTTAACTTTGGCCCCATTTACACCCTTTTTCCCATTGGGGGAAATTTGGGCACTTAAAATGTGAATGCAGAAATTTTTGTGGGTCCCCCCCCCCCAGGGGGAATTGAAAGGTGCCAAAAATTTATTTTATTACCCAAAAAAAATTTTCAGATACGGGGTTGTTTTTTTCACTTTGGCGCAGGCCCCCTTTGTTTATGATCAAATTTGCATTTAAAAATTTGAATCCCGGGAAATTTTTTATAGTCCCACAGGTGAATTAAAAGGGGGGGTTTGGCCAAAAAATCCCTTTTTTATTACCCAAAATTTACATTTCGATACGTGTTTTTTCACTTGGCGCGGGCCCCCACCCTTTGTTGATAGATTTTACTTTGCAGTTAAATTTGAATACAGAAATTTTTTGGTAGTCCCCCATAGGTAAATTAAAAGGGTCCCAAAAAATTTCCTTTTATTACCCAAAATACATTTCAGATACTTTTGTGTTTTCATTTTGGGCGCAATACAGTTTTGTTCTTTGAGGCACCTTGACTTAAATGTAAAAGCGGGAAAATTTTGTAGTCCCCACAGTAAATTTGAAAAGGGCCAAAAAAAACCTTTTTTTTCACAAATTTCCCTTTTAGATAAGTGTTTTTTCACTTTGGCGCAGGCCAGTTTTGTTGATAATCTACTTTGCATTTAAAATTTGAATACAGCAATTTTTTTGTACCACGGTGAATTAAAAGGGGGCCCAAAAAATTTACCTTTTTTTAAACCCGAATCCCATTTCAGATACGTGTTTTTTCATTTTGGCGAAGTACAGCTTTGTTTTTGAGGCACCTTCACTTAAATGGAATGCAGAAATTTTTTTGTAGCCCACAGGTAAATTTGAAAGGTCCCAAAAAAATCCTTTTATTATCCGAAAAACATTTCAGTTCGTTTTTTTTTCATTTTGGGCCCGCAGTACAGTTTTTGTTCTTGAGGCCCCTTTTGCACTTAAATGTAAATTTGCAGCAATTTTGTAGTCACCACAGGTGAATTAAAAGGTGCCAAAAATACCTTTTATTACCCGGGAATTAAAATTTCAGTTTACGTTTTTTTTTAAACTTTGGTGCGGGTAAAAGCTTTGTTTTTTGAGGCACCTTGCATTTTAAATGTGAATGCCCCAATTTTGTGGTCCCCACAGGGAATTGAAAGGTCCCAAAAATACCTTTTATTATCCGAAAACATTTGATACGGTTTTTTCATTTTGGGCCCCGCAGAAACAGTTTTGTTCTTTGGGCACCTTCCCCATTTTAAGGGGGGTTGTCTCGCTACAATGATTGGGTTTTAATTAAAAGATTTTTAAAAAAAAAACCCAACTTTGCAATATATGTTTTTACAAATGTCCTACTGATTTTGAGCTACCCTTGTTAATAGGAGTGCATCAGCTTCTCCAAAATTTTTATAGCAGCCCACCTGTTGATCCTTAAACTTTTCTGGCTGTTAAAGGGCTGGGAAAAAAAAAATCACCTTTGAAAAAAAAGGTGGAGCAGAGAGCCCCCTCCCCCACAGAATGCCTTTTGTAGTGGGGGGGGAGGAGGGAGGTCTCGGCTTTTTTTTGTGCCCGCCTGTATTAACCCTGTGTGTGCCCGCCCCTTTCCCCCTGTTTTCTTTTTACAGATAGAAAGTGACAGCAGTGACCCCGTGTTTTTTCTAAATCATGATGTCTGTGGAGCTGTAAAATATAATTAAAACTTACAGTCGGGGGGCTTGTGAACCCGTTCATTTCCCGTGCCCGTAATAGGGACACTCCCGGGGTAAAAATTTGCAGCTTTTCCCCGCCTCTGTTCGGAGAGGGTTTGTTTTTTGTTGCTGGAGATGTGGAGTTTTGTAAGGAAGCAGAGGGTATAGGAAAAACTTTTCAGCCCCCCTGTTCTCCCCCATTTGCAATCCCTAGACCCTCTTAGGCAGGCACACACAGGGGTTAAATCCCAGCAAACAATCCCCCTGCCCCCCCGCTGTATGAGTTACAGGGGCGGATTGCTGCCTGTGTGTGAGGGGAGGGGGGAAGGGAGGGAGGAGAAGAGGCCCGAGGCTTTGCACCCCCTCAATTAACTCCCAAATTTAAGGAAAGAGGCTGAAAGTATTAATTTAGACAAAAATCCTTTAAAGTGAAAGCAGCAATTTTGTAGTCACCACGGTGAATTTTAAAGGGATGCCAAAAAAACCTTTTAAATTTTCCCCAAATTTCATTTCAGATAAATTTTTTTTTCCCTTTTGGGGCAGTTTCAGCTTTGTTCCTTGAGCCACCTTGCCCCTTAAATGTGAATGCCGCAATTTTGTAGGGCCCCCACAGGTGAATTGAAAGGGGCCAAAAATACCTTTTATTTTCCGAATACCTTTTTTAAAATAGTGTTTTTTTCACTTTGGCCCCCATTTAAACTTTGTTCATTGAGGCCCCCATTTTCCCCCTTAAATTGAATGCAGCAATTTTGTAGTCACCACAGGTGAAAATTTAAAGGTGCCCAAAAAAACTTTTATTATTCGGGTTTCATTTCGATACGTGTTTTTTCACTTTGGCGAGGCCCCGCTTTGTTCATTGAGGCACCTTGCCCCTTAAAAGTGAATGCAAACCCAATTTTTAGTCCCACAGGTGAATTGAAAAGGTTTCCAAAAAAAAATTTTATTATCCGAATTTTAAAAATTTAGATACGTTTTTTACACTTTGGGCAGTACGGGTTTGTTCATTGAGGCACCTTGCCCCTTAAAGTGAATGCCCCGAAATTTTTGTAGTCACCACAGGGTTTAAATTTAAAAGGGGCCCAAAAAAACCTTTTATTATCCAAAAAAAATTTCGATACGTGTTTTTTATTTGGCCCCAGGGCCCGTTTGTTGTTTGATCTACTTTTTCAGTTAAATTTGAATACAGCCCAAATTTTTAGTTACCACAGGTGAAATTGAAAGGTGCCAAAAATAACCCTTTTTTTTCCGAATACATTTCAGATACGTGTTTTTTCACTTTGGGGCAGTACAGCCCTTTTTTTTCATTGGGCACCTTGCACCCCTTTAAAAGTGAATGCCCGCAAATTTTTTTAGTTAAACCCCAGGTGAATTGAAAGGGGCCAAAAAACCTTTTATTATCCCGAATACCCTTTCAGATACTTGTTTTTTCCCCTTTGGCGCAGGCAAGCCCCTTTTTTGATAGATCCCACTTTGCCCGTTTTTAAAATTTTAATACAGCAGTTTTGTTGTCACCCCCAGGTTAATTTATTTGGTGCCCAAAAATACCTTTTATTATCCCCCCTATACATTTCGTTTTTGTATTTTTTCCCCTTTGGCGAAGTACAGCTTTGTTCATTGAGGCACCCTTTCACTTAAATGTGAATGCAGCCCAAATTTTTTAGTCACCCCCAAAGGGGAATTGAAAAAAGGGTGCCCAAAAAAAACCTTTTTTTTATCCCCTATACATTTCAGAAAAAGTGTTTTTTTTAAATTTTTTGGGGGCCGCCAGCTGTGTTGATGGGGCCACCTTGCAGTTTTTAAAATTTTAATACCAAACCAAAAAATTTTTAGTCACCAAGGTGTACTGATAGGTGCCAAAAAAAACCTTTATTATCCGTTACATTTCAGGGCAGGTGTTTTTTTC
>JAODAL010056249.1:0-23414 GCA_025379985.1 Phyllomedusa bahiana | reverse complement strand
TACTGGGGGCCTGGCTATGTTGTAAGGACTCTGGGCTACCCTTGATCTTAGGCCATTGCCAGGAAGTCAGTAAATGACCTTCCAGGAGACTAAACCATACATTAGACCTTCCCTCCCGGAGGGAAACAGCCTCGCACCGGGCAGTTTTGTGTCCAGAGGCAGAAGACTAAAGAATCCCATCCTGCAAGTTTATCTGGTTGTAAGTTACAATAAACTCCAACTGCAAGCACGACATATGACTAATTGTCTTATTATTTCAACATGAAGCACATCTCTAAGGTCCTATTGGTGACCACTCCTGATGTTGACCAGATTTTTTAATGATGTATTTTCAGTTCCCATATCTATGTGTGTTGGTGTTATTACTTTGGAGGCCAACAGAGCGTTTTAGTGTTTGGTGCTTACATCGTCTTATGGCTCAGTGGTCTTAGGGCTTGTTCCCACGGCAGGGTTTTTGGTCGGTTTTTCAGACAGTTTGTGGTTTTAGAAACTGTCTGAAAACCTGCAAGCAGCGCTCCCCCATAGACGTCAGTAGAAAAACCGTTCAGCACTACCCACTGAACGGTTTTTCCGCACCGCTGGCGGTCCTAAAAACATAGAACATGTTCATTTTTCCAAGCGGAAAATTAACATTGGAGTCAATGTAAACTGCTCAGAAAGTGAGTGAACGGTTTTTGTCCAGATTTTTGGCGTGTTTTTTGGGGTGGTTTTAAGTTTTTGCAAAAAAAAAAAAAAAAAGTGAAGAATGATCCCACCTATAGTGGACGTGATTTTGCAGGTGCTTTGGCACTTTTTTTTTAACACTGGAAGATCCTGAAAATCATGGTTACCGCACGACTCATCTCATTTTATATTATTTTTTTAAAAAAGAGCCTGGAGCGCACACAATCAATGCCTTGCTGAGACAAGTCCAAGATGGCCACTGAAATCTCAGGGAGTGACCACTGGATGGAGATAAAAAATAAATCACATGGTTTCTTGCACCAATCAGGAATACTTTTTCACTTAGTACACTTTTCTGCTTGAAAAATAGTCCAAAAACTGCAGGGAAAACCTGGACAAAATCAGTGACAAAAACTGTTCAAAAAACCAGAAGCGCCGAAAAAAAAGACCAGTTTTTGTGTCAAAAACATTCCAAAAACTGGTTGTAATGAACGGTTCTGCTGGGGTCAAAACTGAGCTGTTTTTGTCCTTTGAACCGTGTAAACACACCCTTATCTTCCAAACACTGCCTGCCTTGGGTACGGTGTTTTTTTGGTGTTTTTCATCAGTGTTTCTATGCGGCATCAAAAATGAAACAAATATTTATCTCAGAAATCAGGAAAGGGGCAAATACTTTTTTACACCACAAGTATTTGCCCCCTTCCTGATTTTTTAATCTTTTGGATGTTTGTCACACTTAAATGTTTCAGATCACCAAACAAATTTAAATATTAAACAAACGCAGCACAAATAACACAAAATGCACTTTTTAAATTAAGGTCTTTATTATTAAGAGAAAAAATAATCAAAACCTACAAGTCTCTGTGTGAAATAGTAATTGCCCCTAAACCTAATAACTGGTTAAGCCGCCCTTAGCAGCAACAACTCCAATCAATGCAATGAGTCTTTGACAACGCTCAGGAGGAATTCTGGGTCACTCATCTTTGCAGAATTGCTGTGATTCACCCACATTGGAGGTTTCCGAGCCTGAACTGCTTTTTTAAGGTGATGCCACAGCCTCTCAATCGGATGAAGGTCAGGACTGTGACTCGGCCACTCCAAAGTTTCAAAGGTGGACTTGCTGGTATGTTTTGGATCATTGTCATGTGCTTTAGCTTGAGGTCACGAACAGTTGGCCTGACATTCTCCTTCAGGATTTGTTGGTAGACAGCAGAATTCATGGTTTCATTTATCACAGCAAATTTTCTAGACACCTTGTGCTCTTCCACCTTCCGTTTGAGGAGGCCCCACAGATGCTCAATAGAGTTTAGGTCTGGAGACGCGTGGCCAGTCCAGCACCTTTACCTTCATTTTCTGTAGCAAGCTAATGGTCATCTTGGAGGTGTTTGGGGTCGTTATCATGTTGGAATTCTGCCCTGCAACCCAGAAGGGAGGGGATCATGCTCTGCTTCAGGATATCACAGTATATATTGGCATTCATGGTCCTTCAATGAACTGTAGCTGCCCACAGCTGGCAGCACTCATGCAGCCCCAAACCATGACATCCCACCACTATGCTTGACTGTTGGCAAAACACACTTGTCTTTGTACTCCTCACCTGGTTGCCGCCACACACGCTTGACATCATCTGAACCAAATACATTTTTTCTTGGTCTCCTCAAACCACAGGATATGTTTCCAGTAATCCATGTCCTTAGTCTGCTTGTCATCAGAAAACTGTTTGCAGGCTTTCTTGTGTATCATCTTTTGAAGAGGCTTCCTTCTGGGACCACAGACATGCAGACCAATTTGATGCAGTGTGCAGCGCATGGTCTGAGCACTTACAGATTTTAACCTCTGCAGCAATGCTGTCAGCAGCTCTGGATATGACACTGAGCACGTGCACTCAGCTTTCTTGGTTGACCATAGTGAGGCCTGTACTGAGTGGAAGCTGTCTTGTTAGACCTCTGTGTGGTCTTGGCCACTGTGCTGCAGCTCCGTTTCAGGATGTTGGCCATCTTCTTATAGCCTCGGCCATCTTTATGTAGAGCAACAATTCTTTTTTCAGGTCCTCAGACAGTTCTTTGCCATGAGATCTGCTATTTTTATGCACATAGATCTTGAACAAAGAAGCAAAAGAAAATGTCACCTGTACACATAAGAAAACCTGAATTCCATAAATGCCTGGAATTTAAAGAGCAGATTTGATTGTTCAGACTCTTCAGTAGAATCAATGCTGTGTAAGCAACTACTGTCTGTAAAATTGTTACGGCATGCATTATTCGAAGAACATAGCAACTGCTCCCAACACAACAGGAGGTGGAGCAGAAAATGGTCATGAACACAGGTTATTTCCATAGAGACAATTCAAAGACAACCAACAATGTGGGGCAAACTACAGCAGGTTATTTTTAGAATCTTAGCCTAACGAGGACACACTGCCCCTATTGTCCCATGACGTTTGCTTTATTGAATATAGGTATTCCCCATGTCATTGCACTTGTGTAGAGTTCTAAAAAACTACCTAAGTTGTGTCGCTCTACTGTTATTCCTCCTACCAACATAAGGAAATATTGCTATTTTTTTTTTAACTTAAAGGCTCCTAAGTTAACATTCCTAGAACAGTCAACTAAACTGGACCATATTTAAAAGGGGGTCGCATCTTGCACTTCGATGGCTCATGGATAGAATATGCCATCATAGTGTGGTAGATACAGGTCCCACGAGCCCCTGAAAATCTTGGTACAGAATTGAGAACCAGTCACTCTTGCCCACGACTCTCCATTCTGTTCTATGGGAGTTCTGAGTACAGTCGAACACACCAATCCTCTGTACTGGAAACTCCTATAGAACAGAATGGAGAGAACACTGCACTCCCCTGTACTGGGAACTCCCATGGAGGAGAATGGAGAACACAGCGCTCCCTTGTACTGGCAATTCCCATAGAACAGAAATGGTGTAGAACCATATGCGCCTCCCCTGTACTGGGAACTCCCATAGAACAGAATGGAGAACACAGCGCTCCCCTGTACTGGGAACTCCCATGGAACAGATTGGAGAACACAGCGCTCCCTTGTACTGGCAACTCCCATAGAACAGAATGGAGAGAACACTGCGCTCCCCTGTACTGGGAACTCCCATAGAACAGAATGGAGGAACACAGCGCTCCCCTGTACTGGGAACTCCCATGGAACAGATTGGAGAACACAGCGCTCCCCTGTACTGGGAACTCCGATAGAACAGAATGAAGAACACAACGTCCCCTGTACTGGGAACTCCCATAGAACAGAATGGAGAACACAACAGAATGGAGAGCAAAATGCTTTTCTGTACTGGGAACTCCCATAGAATAGAATGGAGAACACAGCGCTCCCCTGTACTGGGAACTCCCATAGAACAGAATGAAGAGTTGTGTACAAGTATGATCGTCTCTCCCTATGTACTAAGACTTTGGTGGCCGCTCCTAAGATAGATGCAACCATCACTGATCCAAATCATAAAGAACATCCACTTCTGATGCGGGGCTATACCACTTTTACTAGAACAAGATCAAGGCTTCATTCTCACCTGCTTCAAGGTCTTTTCGGAGCCTCCTGATGATTTAGTGCTATTTCCTTTTTAGTGTTATCCAAAGCACACAGTCATGGGCAGGGAATGTTAGCCAACCTCCTATAGACAAAGCAATCTACATAGAGGCTTTATACTAAACGCAGCATGCTCATAGTAGGGTGTTCCCTATGGGATTTTTGTTTGTATGGGTTCTGTTTAGAATTTTGAAAAATACCAGATATCACAAGGCATTATGGGAAAGGAGCTGAGAAGCTCAAGCGCCCTCTGTTGGATGTAACAAAGCCTCAATTTGCTTTTGACCCACTGGATCTTTGGAAAGCAAGAAGGGATATTTAGCCAAGCCAGCATCACCCATCTGTATACAGCCGTTTCATGGTTTTGCCCCTCGTCAGTACAGGGCAGAGCGATGCTAGCTTGGCTAGGTAGGGGGCAATGAGTAGCTCAGAAAGGGAAGATCTCTCCTTAGGGAGAGCGCCTATATAGGCGTGTGAGGATTCGAAATTGCCTTTTGCACTCCACAAAGCATCTGCATATCACAAGGCATTATGGGAAAGGAGCTGAGAAGCTCTAGCGCCCTCTTTTGGATGTAACAAATTCTCAATTTGCTTTTGACCCACTGGGTCTTTGGAAAGCAAGAAGGAATATTTAGCCAAGCCAGTATCTCTCATCTGCATACAGCCATTTCGGGGTTTTGCCCCTCGTCAGTACAGAGCAGAGCGATGCTGGCTTGGCTCAGTGGGAGGCAATGAGTAGCTCAGAAAGGGAAGATCTCTCTCTGTGCTGACGAGGGGCAAAACCCCAAAACGGCTGTATACAGATGAGTGATGCCGGCTTGGCTAGATATCCCTTCTTGCTTTCATAAGATCCAGTGGGTCAAAAGCAAATTGAGGATTTGTTACATCCAAAAGAGGGCGCTAGAGCTTCTCAGCTCCTTTCCCATAATGCCTTGTGATATGCAGATGCTTCTTGGAGTGCAAAAAAGGCAATTTCGAATCTCCACACGCCTATATAGGCGCTCTCCCTAAGGAGAGATCTTCCCTTTCTGAGCTACTCATTACCTCCCACTCAGCCAAGCTAGCATCACTCTACTCTGTACTGATGAGGGGTAAAACCCCGAAACGGCTGTATACAGATCAGTGATGCTTGACTAGATATCCCTTCTTGCTTTCCAAAGATCCAGTGGGTCAAAAGCAAATTAGGGATTTGTTACATTCAAAAGAGGGCGCTAGAGCTTCTCAGCATCTTTCCCATAATGCCTTGTGATATGCAGATGCTTCTTGGAGTGCAAAAAAGGCAATTTCGAATCTCCACATGCCTATATAGGCGCTCTCCCTAAGGAGAGAACTTCCCTTTCTGAAAAATACCAGAATAAGCCCAACCTGTGTCTTGCTTTAGACCATTTCCTTGGTCGGTCAGTTTTAATCTTGTATGATCACTTCTGTGAATGATTCCACGGACAACTGATCTGCCAGATTCTGGATGATCAATGTCTTCTGCACCTGCACAGCTTTCGGCCATAGCCCTGGCAGTCATTAAATAACTTTGCAGGAGACCCAATCAATTCACCCTTCTTTCATGGGAAGCAAGGGCCAGTTTTTTTTTGTCCAAAGGCAATAGAGGGAAAGGGCCCCTTTCCGGGCAAGTTAAATTTCCCTTTATGCCCCAAATGTTTCCATGAAAAAGCTGTGCAAGCGAAAAGTTGATTTAATTTAAAGGTTTTATTTAAACAAAAAGGGACATTTTAATAAGTTTTTTTAAATGGGTGTCCCCCCCGGGGAACTTAGGCTTGTTATAGTGTTTTTTACAGCCCCTGAATCCCGGTGTATGAAAAAAGTTTTTAGGCAGGTGTGGAAAAAAATGCTGCAAAATAAGAATGATTTCAAAAATAGTTTCCTTCTATCAATGAACAAAATACAATGTGAATGATGAAAACAGATATCAAAATCCAATCAATATTTGGTGTGTGCGCCCTTCACCTTTGGAGTCCTGAAAGTGATGATGCGGCCCCCTAGAGCCCTGATCTCACCATCATACAGTCTGTCTGGAATGACATGAAGAGAGAAGGATCTGAGCAGCTGCATCCACAGAAGATCTGGGATTAGTTCTCCAAGATGTTTGGAACAACCTCCCTGCTGAATTCCTTCAAGAAATGTGTGCAACGTCAGCTCTCTAGTTGTTGGGAAACTACATCTCCCATCATGCCCACTGATATAGATTATATAAATGCATGATGGGAATTGTGGTTTCCCAACAGCTGGAGAGCCGACGTTGCAGACCCCTGACCTAGAAGAATAGGCAAAGGGCGGCCGCACCAAATATTAATTTGATTTCTCTTTGGTTCTTTACTTTCCAGTTTGTTAATTCAAAATAATCTTGTTGTCTGGCATCCTGGTTAGGCTGTTGGTGGGTCTATAGCAGTAATTAGAATATCAGCTCCGTATTTCTCACTCTTCCTGGCAAGGCTGTGGGTGGGTCTATAGCAATGATTAGCATATCAGCTCTGTATTTCTCACTCTTCCTGGCAAGGCTGTGGGTGGGTCTATAGCAGTGATTAGCATATCAGCTCTGTATTTCTCACTCTTCCTGGTTAGGCTGTGGGTGGGTCCATAGCAGTGATTTGCATATCAGCCCTGTATTTTTCACTCTTCCTGGCAAGGCTGTGGGTGAGTCTATAGCAATGATTAGCATATTAGCTCCATATTTCTCACTGTTCCTGGTTAGGCAGTGGGTGGGTCTATAGCAGTGATTAGCATATCAGCTCTGTATTTCTCACTCTTCCTGGCAAGACTGTGGGTGGGTCTATAGCAATAATTAGCATATCAGCTCTGTATTTCTCACTCTTCCTGGCAAGACTGTGGGTGGGTCTATAGCAATAATTAGCATATCAGTTCCGTATTTCTCACTCTTCCTGGTTAGGCTGTGGGTGGGTCTATAGCAGTGATTAGCATATCAGCTGAGTATTTATCACTCTTCCTGGATAGGCAGTGGGTGGGTCTATAGCAGTGATAAGCATATCAATTCCAATTCTAAACGCCAAAATTGTGTTTTCTTGGTCATTTCAGGTCCTCTAAAAATTGGAATAAAAATTATCACATAAGTCTCATCTATTCCAAAATGGCACCAATAAAAGTACACTTCATCCCGCAAAATATGCTCCATCCCTCAGGTCTATAGGTGGAAGTGCAAAAAAGTTATTGTTTGCGCAAAATGACACTGCAGCGCAAATTTCAATGCTAGAAAATGTTTGGATTTTTTTATGGTACTATAGCATATTGCAAACCCTACATGTTTGGTGTTGCCGGAATCATATCAACCTGCAGAATAGAGAGACGACATCATTTATACTGGAGAGTGAATGTCGTAAAAAAACAACAACCCACAAACACGTTTTATTTATCAAAATTTTTTGGTTTCCCCGTGCATTTTTATGGTACGGTGAATCACCTTTCTGAAAAATGTATACAACTGAAAGAAGCTGCTGGTAATAAAGGCAGTGTAATTGGAGCGCAGACAAAACTGCACCAAAACTGCACTGTGTGAATGCACACTTACAAGTGGGTAATCAATTACTGCAAGAATAACATATCATTCACTTGTTAGGCTGCTTTCACACAGTGCAGTTTTGGTGCAGTTTTAACTGTGCTCCAATTAAACTGCCTTTATTACCAGCAAGCTTCTTTCAGTTGTCTAAATTGTTTAGAAAGTTGTTTCAAGTAAGAAATCAATTACTGTGTTTGAAGTCTTATGGATTACAAGCACCCTAATTGATTACTCACTTTCCAAACAGTTTAGACAACTGAAATAAGCTTGATGGTAAAAAAGGCATTTAATTGGAGCACAGTTAAAACTGCACTAAAACTGCGCTGTGTGAAAGCAGCCTAACAAGTTAATGATAAGTTACTCTTGCAGATTATAAACATAGTAATTGATTACCCACTTGTTAGGGTGCTTTCACACAGCACAGTTTTTGTGCAGTTTTAACTGTGCTCCAATTAAGCTGCCTTTATTACCAGCAAGCTTCTTTCACTTATCTAAACTGTTTGGAAAGTGAGTGATCAATTAGTATGTTTGGAATCACAATACTTCACACACAGTCATTGACTACTTACTTGAAACACCTTTCTGAAAAATGTAGACAACTGAAAGAAGCTTGCTGGTAATAAAGGCAGTTTAATTGTTGCACAGTTAAAACTGCACCAAAAATGTGCTGTGTGAAAGCTCCTTACAAGTGGGTAATCAATTACTATGTTTATAATTTGCAAGAATAATTTATCATTCACTTGTTAGGCTGCTTTCACACAGCACAGTTTTAGTGCAGTTTTAACTGTGCTCCAATTAAACTGCCTTTATTACCAGCAGCTTTTTCACTTCTCTAAACTGTTTGGAAAGTGGGGAATCAATCAGTGTGTTTGTATCCTCAAGACTTCAACACAGTAATTGATTTCTTACTTGAAACCTTTCTGAACAATTTAGACAACTGAAAGAAGCTTGCTGGTAATAAAGGCAGTTTAATTGGAGCACAGTTAAAACTGCACCAAAACTGCGCTGTGTGAAAGCAGTCTAACAAGTGAATGATAAATTATTCTTGCAAATTATAAACATAGTAATTGATTACCCACTTGTAAAGGTGCTTTCACACAGCACAGTTTTGGTGCAGTTTTAACTGTGCTCCAATTAACTAATTGATTGCTCACTTTCCAAACAGTTTAAACATAGTAATTGATTACCCACTTGTATGGCACATTTTTAAACCAAGTAATATGAATTTCCATGGACCCGTGATTTCTAGTGGAGTCAGAATTAGTAACTTTAGACGAATATCTACATAAAGGTTGCTTTCACACAGCGCAGTTTTGGTGCAGTTTTAACTGCGCTCCAATTAATCTGCCTTCATTACCAGCAAGCTTCTTTCACTTACCTGAACTGTTTGGAAAGGGAGTAATCAATTAGTGTGTTTGTATCCACAAGACTTCACACACAGTAATTACATACCTGAAACACCTTTTTGAACAATTAAGACAAAGGAGCTTGCTAGTAATAAAGACATTTTAATTGGAGCACAGTTAAAACTGCACCAAAACTGTGCTGTGTGAAAGCAGCCTTACAAGTGGGTAATCAATTACTACGTTTATAATCTGCAAGAATAATTTATCATTCATAAATTTATAATCCACAAGACTTCACACACAGTCATTGATTTCTTACTTGAAACACCTTTCTCAACAAATTAGACACCTGAAAGAAGCTTGCTGGTAATCAAGGCAGTATAAGTGGCGCGCAGTTAAAACTGCACCAAAACTGCGCTGTGTTAAAGCAGCCTTTATGGAGATATTCATCTAAAATGACTAATTCTGACTCACTAAGGTTTGAGAATTACTCCAGGAAATCATATACGCTGGGGGAAAAATGTTCCTGGTGTTTATTTCCTACCTAATGCAGGAATGTGACCAACCTGTCTAACAGGGTAAATGTGATTTTTTTTCCTACATTGCAAATTCTGAATTGTTCCACTATCTGTGTTTTTTTTTAACTTCCTCGTATCAATATGGTTCATGTAATATACTGGGTTTTGCTCAAAGATTACCTATCAGATTACCTATCACCTCCAGAGAACTGGAAGTATTTCACCTGTAATTCGGTTAAAAAAAAGTGCTGGCCCTTTAAGACCGGACCGAAGTTGGGCCATGTTTCCCCCCTACTCCCAAAGGATCAATATGTGACCCCTGGTAAACTTTTGCTTCTGAGCTTGGGGAAATCCCAATGTACAAGGGGTGCCTGAAATTGTATCATCTGACACTGGAACTCTGTGTGGGTGTTATTATTGCTACAGAAATAAATGTGGATGCTATGGCTATGGAGGAGAGATTGGGCAATCAGTTAACCTATGGTCAATGTGTCCTCAGTGCGTTGTGCCCGCTGCAATGTTAGTAACTGCCCTTTTTGTGGCGCTATTGGAATACACTAGTATAGCCATCCCAAGCGCAGTGAGAACTGGCTCCTGATCTATTGTTTAGAATTAAAAAATAAAATTCAATCCTGGCTTTATAACCCCTTTTGACCTGGACATCTTGGTAGTTTCAGAAGGTGGCTGTCTTTGGCAGCCCATTGGCATCTCTGCAACAAGGTCACTGGGTACCAATGAGTTTTCATGGATGCTGGGAGCCCTGTGAAGCCCCAAGGTCTGCCTTCGGTGTATGCTTATTAAAGGGGTTTTACCACGAAGGCATTTCAACTCCTACTGTATTGTCTTCAGCTTTCAGCGTCTTCAAAACGGGGCATGTATGATTTGATTAAACTGCATACCATGTGACCCAGCAGGCTTGACATCACCATGCCTTTCCCCACAGAGTGCTCATTCCTGAGTCAAGTAACCTAAAATACAAGAGCTGTAGGTAGCTACAATGTAGCTGCATGGTTAGCACTTCTGTCTTTCATTATAGGGGTATTAGGTTTAAATCTCTGCAGGAACCAAACATGTGCATTTTTTTCTCTATGCACATACCTGATTGAGGTTTAATTTTTTTGGGTGGGGGATGACAATATGCCAATAAACGGACTGAAAAAGCAAGAAGCATGATGATAACTTCTCTGCACTGTTTGACTAACAAATAAGGAGCACAGAGGAAAGGAATAGAATCACAGCATCTGGGGTTGCTGGGGTTGAACACTCACTCTGCAGAGAGTGTGTGTGATTACTAAGCAAGGAAGAGACTGACAGTAGCTGCTTGAGAGAAGAGGTGATGTCTGAGCTTGTGCGGCTAGCTCTCAATTTGTCCATTTTCACTTAGGGGTGTACTTTTTCACTTTTGTTGCCAGTGGTTTAGACATTGATGGCTGTGGTGAGTTATTTTGAGGGCACCAAATTTACATTTTTATACAAGCTGTGCACTGACTACTTTACATTGTATCAAAGTGTAATATCTTCAGTGTTGTCCCATGAAAAGATATAATACAATATTTACAAAAATGTGAGGGGCGTACTTACTTTTGTGAGATACTGTATATCCAGAACGGACTCCTAAAAATCCCCGTTCTTTATGCAGAAATGTCTGCACAGCTGAGATGTTGCATTTGGCTGTACTCAGGAATTCCCATTGAAATGAATGGCAAGGGGTCACACTGCACAGTCACATTTCCATTCCAACCGGGAGTGTTGGGGGCTCGTTCTGGAGATAGGTAAGGGTCCCAGAGGTGAGTACCGCACCTACCTGACATTGATAGCATATCCTATTTAAATGCCACCAATTTCTATGATGGTAAAACCCCTTTAATTATAGCCCTTTAATTATAGCCGTGGTCATGTCAAAGGGGTACAGAGGTTGCAGTTGCTCCCACAATCTGGGGTCTATAGGCCTCTGCCACATAAGAAGACACCAGTATTTTAAATGGCACATTTGATGGTGGCCACCACATCCTGCTTACTACATTCACTTCTATGGGAGAAACAGAGGTGCAACCATATATCATTGTCTTTTTTTTGTTTTTTGTCTTATAATTATTACTGTCATTAATCATTTCTATGTAATTATTATTCCCTTTCATTATTATTCCAGTTTTTTATCATTGTTGATTTTAATAAGTATAATGTACATATAAATAGACTTACATCTGTCCCCTAGTTACAAACGTAGACTTATGGGGCATGCTGGCACTTGTAGTTCCATGTTGCACAGCAGATAGTAGCTGTGGAACGACAAGTTCCAGCATGCCAAAGCAGCAGATGAGGTGAAATCTTCTTAATAAGGGCACGTACAGCAAAACAAACGTAAAAACCCTTCCCTGCACTACCCAAAACTAAAAATAAAAAACCTTTTGTGCTGGAGTTACATTTAATAAATACACCTGCTCAGACTTACATACAAATTCAACTTAAGAACAAACCTACAGTCCCTATACTGTTCATTACCCGGGGACTGCCTGTATATATATATATCATATATATCATATATCATACTGTATATATATATATATATTATATATTTTATATATATATAAATATTAATATATATATATATAATATATATTGGTAAGGACATATGGGAGTCCCTTATTGTGGGATATATCATTATTAGTATGTTTTTTGATGAACCCAACTAATATGTGAGAGAAAAGCATAGGGAAGTGCTGACCTCAGCGCTTTCTTCTTTTTTTGTTTTTTTGGGGGATAATTATCCTTTTTCTTCATGTCTGGTTATTTGCCTGCTGACCTATAGACTTTATTCAGTAACGGTGATACCAGGGGCCTTAAGGAACAGTCATCTTGAGTGGGGCCATCCTTGTCGGGGCGATGACCCTACAATTTGATAGAGAACAGGTATAGGGATTTTGAGGATTATAGACTTCCCTAGGATTACTCTACATCTTCCGATTGTCCTATGTGTGATGACAACTGTATCGTGAGTAAACATTCATTGTTCCCTCTTGTGTATTCTGTCCCAAGACAGGTATTTATCTTTTTGGTGTATTTCGGGTGTACAAGTTTGTGGTTATTGCAAAGGGCTATTTTTAATGTTTGAAATAAAGTATAAGTTTTATTGGGGATATTTTTTCTGTGATTTTGTTGGTACCCTGATATTTTGTATTTTTGGTAAGTGATTTCTTTTTTTACTGGGCTGGATTTTTGCATCAAAGTTAGCAACAGCCTCTGCAGTGGACCCTACAGGGGCATTTGCCATGCTGAGTACCAAATAGACAACTTTAATACTAAAATCGATCCAAATAAATGCTTTATGCAGTTTTTATATTATTGCCGGCATGAAATTAAGAACATAAGACACTACCTCACTTCACTACCTCTGACCCTAACTGACCTCCAAGGGTCATACCAAAATTAAAAGGCGACATGTATGAACCTTGCGCCAACTCACCAGTTCTACCTCTGTTTTTAATAGTGTACAATCCAACAGTATATTTATAAATGTATCTCGTTCTATGCCAAATGTAGTCTCAGCTGTGCCACTTTGAATTTTTGTGACAGTTTTGCACCAAACTTTGGCACATTTTTGGCGCATCGTACAATTCTTGCACAACACCCACCCTTTCCCTTGCATTATTGGTGCATTCAAAAGTGCTGTGTCCTCTGCATATTACTCCAAGTTTTGGCTTATGACTACATACATCTATAGAACAGGGCTATGATAGTTTGTTTGGCTCAAAACATGCCAAAAAAATGGTGCAGCCCCGTTCATACATGTCATCCAAGGTCTGAAAGGACCTCGACCACAGCCATAGTCCTGGCCAACATCTGAGGGAGCGTTCCCGCAAGGACATCTGGAGCTGTACTAGAGCTTCATTTTTGCAGGATGAGTTGTAAGTTTGTATGGTATTGCTTAGGGATATGTATAATGCAGTGATTATGTTTTATTAACTCTTTCTGGGGGAATGAAATGAGGCAGCAACTCTGCCTTTTTTTGCATTTACTGAAATTTTTTTCTGCTTTTTGTGCAGAATAAGGCGTTGCCTTTATTGTATGGGTTGTATGATTACTGGATACCAATTATGTACATTTTTATGTCTTACTACATTAGCCCAATGTTTGTTTGTATGACACTATGTTTAGAGCTATAATTTTTTCATCTTTTTTATGTAGCCATTTGAGGGCTTGTTTTTTTATAGAAGAAGTCCTATTTTTTGTTGAAACCATTTTGAGGTGCATATAAATTTTTGATACATTTTTATTGTGTTTTGGGCTACTAAGATTGCCATGATTCCAGATAACATCTGTATGGAGTTTGTATGTTCTCAGGAACTAATATGAATAATTGAAATATCTATACAGCACCATGGAATATAATGGGGCTATAAAAATGATTTTTTTTTTACAATTTACAAAATAAAGTCTAGGCCAGATGAAGAAGAGGAGTGATCGACTACAATCAGAGAAGATGTCAGCTGTGAGTCACTGGTTGTATCTGTACTGCAATTACTTATATGGTCTGCAGAGCCGGTGTGCAACTGATATTTACCACTACAATTAAGCGCTCATCAGTGCGTGATGGAGCCAAAGGATGTCCACTTCTTTGCCTTTCTGTGACTCTTCCAGCTTCTCTGTATCTCCATTGTAACCTACTGATGACCTACTGTGACTCTCTGAGCTCACTTCCGTCTGAGAGCATCCTGCTTGAAGCCTCACAATGGCGAGGTACTGTTGATCAATTTGTAAGGTGTTGGCCTCATTGTCATGGGGGCTGGCGCGGGTGCCGTTGCCCCCCGCGGCCGCCCCCCTGCCCGCAGGGGGTCCGGCGCGGGTGCCGCGGCTGCCTGCCACCACCCCCCTGCTAACCGAGGTCCGGCGCCGGGCCACTTACCCGTCCTCGCTCCTTTGGATGCTGCTCCTGCTTGTCCCGGCCTACGTGCGTGTACCCGCTGCCTAGGGCGCGCGTGCAACGGCTGATCTGGATTTAAAGGGCCAGTGCGCCGGTAATTTGGTCAATTGCCGGCCGCTGGTCCTATTTAAGGAATACGCCCCCAGCACTCTCTGCCAGATTGTTGGTGTGCGTTATCTTGTCTAGAGAGAGTTTGAGTTCTGTTTGATTACCTGTGTACCAGTCCGTTCCGCTACGTTTCCTGACCTTGCCTGTTTGCCGCCTGCCCTGACCTTCGGCCTGTCCCCGACTACTCTTCTGGATTACGTTTCTGTACCACGCATTACCCCGGCCATCATCACAAGCAAGTCACATCAGGGGTAGCGACCTGGTAGCCTCACGCCGCAGCAAGTCCATCCCGCTTTGTGGTGGGCTCTGGTGAATACCGGGGGCTACTTAGACTCCGCTCCCTGGCGTGGCTTAACTATCATCGCTTGCGGTGGTCCAGCGAATCCACCACACCCTTACAGTACTATCTGGCCATGGATTCCGCCAGGGTACTCTTGCCTGAGCTCCGGGACGTCACGACGGCCGTCGCCCAGCAGAGCCAGCGTATTGACCAGCTCGCGGCCATGATGCAGAACCTTGCGGCCCGTCTACCTCCGCCTGCGGCTGCTGACTCCATGCCAGCACCAGTTACTCCTGCAGCCATGGCTCTACCTGCTCCTGCATCGGGACCTTCTCTGCATCTGCTGCTCCCTTCACGTTATGATGGAGACCCAAAGAAGTGCAGAGGCTTCATCAGTCAATGCTCTATCCACATTTAGATGTTGGGACATCAATTCTCTACTGAGCGGGCTAAGATGGCCTTCATAATCAGCCTCCTAACGGGCGAAGCTCTGGCCTGGGCCACTCCGCAATGGGACCGAGGAGATCCTTTGACGGTGAATCTACAAGCCTTCCTCCAGGGGTTCCGCACCGTCTTCGAGGAACCTGGCCGCACCTCCTCCGCTGCCGCAGCTCTGCTCCGTCTCCGGCAGGGCGACTCCACTGTGGGTCAGTACTCTGTGCAGTTCCGCACTCTAGCCTCTGAACTGGACTGGAATAATGAGGCGCTGGTGGCAACCTTCTGGCAAGGCCTCTCTGGGCGCGTCAAGGACGAGCTCGCTGGTCGGGACCTGCCTTTCACTCTGGACGAACTGATTCGGTTGGCCACCCGAATCGACATACGGTTTGCTGAGAGACAACAAGAACTCCGCCTCCAACAGGAGTCCACCCGACCACGCCGGCTACCTCGTCTGGCTCCCGTTTTTCAACGACCTCCACTTCCTCCGCCAATGGGTCCTGAGGACGAACCCATGCAGGTCGAGAGAGCCTATCTGACCCAGGAAGAACGCTCGCAGCGTCGTCTGAGGCAGCTATGCTTCTACTGTGGCGGTACTGGCCACTTCATTGGCGACTGTCCGGTGCACCCGGGAAACTCTCGCACCTAGGGCTTGCAGGAGAGGCATCCCTAGGTGTCAGTGCGGCCTCTCCCCGTCTGACCATTCCCGTACTCTGTGGAATCTCGCCGGACAGCACCTTCCAAGCCACCGCCTTCCTTGATTCGGGGTCTACGTCTGCGTCATTGTCTATCTGGACGACATTTTAATCTTCTCTCCAGATCTAGAGACACCGCCAACACGTCCGCCGGTGCTCAGACATCTCCGTACCCACCAGCTTTATGCCAAACTGGAGAAATGCCTGTTTGAACGCACCTCGTTGCCCTTCCTAGGGTACATCGTTTCGGATCAAGGTCTCCAGATGGATCCCTCCAAGCTTTCAGCGGTCCTGCAGTGGCCCCGACCGGTGGGTCTCGGTTCATCCAGCGTTTTTTGGGGTTCGCAAACTATTACCGGCAGTTCGTCCCGCAATTCTCCACACTGGTGGCCCCACTGGTAGCCCTCACAAAGAAGAATGCTAACCCCAAATCCTGGCCTCCCGAAGCCCAGGAAGCCTTTAGTCGTCTTAAAGCAGCATTTGCTTTAGCTCCTGTTCTGTCTCGCCCGGACCCACAGCGTCCATTTGTCCTAGAAGTGGACGCCTCCTCAGTAGGTGCAAGCGCTGTCTTTCTTTAAAAGTCCTCCTCAGGGAGATTGCGGACCTGTGGGTACTTATCCAAGACATTCACTCCTGCTGAACGAAATTACACTATTGGCGATCGTGAATTACTGGCCATAAAGTTAGCCCTAGAAGAATGGCGACACTTGCTGGAGGGGGCTCGCCATCCAATTGAGATCTTCACCGATCACAAAAATCTCATGTATCCCCAAAATCACTCAGCGATTGAATCCTCGTCAAGCCCGGTGGTCCCTCTTCTTCGCCCGCTTTAACTTCCTCCTTCACTTTCGGCCAGCCAAAAAGAACGTCAGGGCGGACGCTCTCTCTAGATCCTCGGACACTGTGGACCTTGAGCCGCCTCTGCAGCACATAATCCCTCCTGAACGGCTCCTCACGGCGGCTCCCGTGGAATCCTTCAACATCAAACCCCTGGGAAGACCTACGTCCGTCCTACCATGCGGCCTTGAATCCATAAATGGGGACATTCCTCTCGTACAGCTGGACATCCTGGGGTCCACAAGTCGTTACAACTGATCTCTCGATACTATTGGTGGCCCACTCTTACTCAAGACGTTAGAGACTTCGTCCTGGCCTGTACCTCTTGTGCCCGTAACAAAGTCCCTCATCTCAGACCTGCGGGTCTCCTTCTGCCTCTGCCGTGGCCCGAAAGACCTTGGTCCCATATTGCCATGGATTTTGTTACTGACCTCCCGGCCTCCTCTGGAAACATGGTCATCTGGGTGGTGACGGATAGATTTTCTAAGATGGCGCACTTTGTTCCCCTGCCCGGGTTACCCTCTGCCCCCCAGCTGGCCCAGTACTTCTTCCACCACATTTTTCGGCTACACGGGCTCCCATTGCATATCATCTCGGATAGGCGGGTCCAGTTTGTGTCAAAATTCTGGCGGGCTCTGTGTGCTCAGTTGCAGGTTCAGCTGTACTTCTCGTCTGCATATCACCCTCAAACCAATGGGCAGGTAGAGAGGGTAAACCAAGTTTTAGGTACCTACCTACGACATTTTTTATCCGCCCGTCAGGATAACTGGTCTGACCTCCTCCCCTGGGCAGAGTTTTCTTATAACTCTTTAGAGTCTGAATCCGCTGGGGCCTCCCCCTTTTTTGTTGTGTTTGTGCTACATCCCCGCCCGCCTCTACCTCTGGCTACCTCGTGTCACGTTCCTGCCGTGGATGCCCAAGTGTGGGACATCCAGGCTCTCTGGCAGCTCACACGACAGGCCCTTCTACGGGCTTCCACTCGCACCAAGGCTCAGGCTGACAGGTACTGGAGACCTCCGCCCATATTTAAGCCGGGTGATAGGGTTTGGTTATCTGCCAAGTACATTCGCTTCAAGATGCCCAGTTACAAGTTAGGCCCTAAATATTTGGGCCCATTTGTGGTACTTCGGCAACTAAACCCGGTGTCGTACAAGCTCCGCTTGCCTCCCACTCTGCGTATCCCGAACGCCTTCCATGTTTCGCTCCTCAAGCCTGTGGTGCTGAATCGCTTCTCCCGTGGATCTGTCTCGCCTTCTCCTGTGGCCGACTCTGATAACATTTTTGAGGTCAAGGAGGTGCTGGCGGAAAAAACAGTGAGGGGGAAGTGGTTCTTTCTTATAGATTGGAAGGGGTTCGGGCCTGAGGAGCGTTCGTGGGAACCTGAGGCCAATCTTTCACCTGACCTCCTCTCTAAGTTCCCAAAAAAAGGGGGAGACCTAAGGGGGGGGGGGTACTGTCATGGGGTCTGGCGCGGGTGCCGCGGCTGCCCGCGACCACCCCCTGCTAACCGAGGTCCGGCGCCGGGCCACTTATCCGTCCTCGCTCCTGTGTACGCTGCTCCTGCCTGTCCCGGCCGCCGCATGCGTACCTGCTGCCTAGGGTGCGCGCACGACGGCTGGTCTGGATTTAAAGGGCCAGTGCGCCGGTAATTTTGTCAATCGCCGGCCGCTGGTCCTATTTAAGGAATACGCCCCCAGCACTCTCTGCCAGATTGTTGGTGCGCGTTACCTTGTCTAGAGAGAGTTTGAGTTCTGTTTGATTACCCGTGTACCAGTCCGTTCCGCTACGTTTCCTGACCTTGCCTGTTTGCCGCCTGCCCTGACCTTCTGCCCGTATCTGACCACGGACCTCTGCCGCCTGCCCTGACCTTCGGCCTGTCCCCGACTACTCTTCTGGATTACGTTTCTGTACCACGCATTACCCCGGCCACCATCGCAAGCAAGTCACGTAAGGGGTAGCGACCTGGTAGCCTCACGCCGCAGCAAGTCCATCCCGCTTTGCGGTGGGCTCTGGTGAATACCGGGGGCTACTTAGACTCCGCACCCTGGCGTGGCTTAACTATCATCGCTTGCGGTGGTCCAGCGAATCCACCAAACCCTTACACTCATGATGTCAAAATGGAAACAGCAGGATGAGGAGGACTGTATAAATCATAATTCAAATTGTTGCCCTAAATTTATTGGGCGATTCAGGGTTCAAATATCTGTTGCGAATTTTGGCATTAGGCTCCTTGTTAGAGATCACCAAGTTGTGCAAAAAGTACTGAAACATTGAACAGTTGGACATGTGCATCTAAAGGGTAGAGATGCTCTCATTAAGTGCATTTAAATTTTTTTTCAAGAAATGTTATGTCCATTCTGAGATTTGATCCAAAAGCCAAACATGCCTATCATTTTGTGAGTAGTGTATATGGAATGTAGTCTTTCCTTCCAACTACCAGTATGGTAATAACCAGTTTCATAACCAACCCATAATGATCAGATGCCAAATTTATTTTACATAATGGCAATCTGGTTCGACAGAAAGTAGTTTGCTTTATCGCTATTTTTGCATTTGTGCAGTCTCCCCATGTATTACACTGTGTCTTTTTTGCATACTGGTGTGAATTGGTACCTATTTAGTGTGCAGTTTTTGTCATTCACCTGCTCTCCTAGTGGATGGGTGTGTGAGGTGCGCATCAATTATCTGCACCTGTTTCACGTTTCCCAAGTAGCTCTGGGGCCTGTGTTGGCCTCCTACTGTGTTTAATTTATGGTCCAGCCTCTGAGATGTAAGTATGACCTTGTCTTTCTGAGTTATATAATTGCCCCTCCTCAGTTGGGTGGGTTTTAAAAGTCCCCCCAAAAGGGTATTTTATATAATTTCCCCCTTCTCAGTCAGGTAGGTTTAGAAGTACCCTTTTATTGGGTGGGTTATAAGCCCCTCCTAAAGTTAGATGGGGAAAACCCAACCCCCTTCTATTTAGGTGGGTATAAACCCAACCCCTTCCTCAGTTAGGTAGGTATATAAGCACCTCTTCTCAGTTAGGTAGGTATATAAGCGCCCCTCCTCAGTTAGGTGGCTATATAAGTATCCCCCATAGTTAGGTAGGTATATAAGGGGCCATCCTTTGGTTTAAACCCAAAGAAAAATCAAACAGCAATGTATTTTTTAAATTTGGCCTTTTTTTAAACCTTTTATTACATGTTTAAACTATTCATTGTGGTGAGAAAACTCCCTTTCAGAAATCAGTAAATTCAAAAGTGTACCTTAGCATTTTACAGGAGAATGTGAGAGCTGCACTCCAGGACCTCAAGTTGAAGAGACGTTGGGTGATGCAACAAAAAAAATGACCCAGAGCACAAACAAAATTAACAAAAAAAATAAAAAAAAAGATCTTTGTTTAGCATTGCCCAAGTCTAAGCTTTTAAAAACCTTAACCTTTGTCAAAGCGTGACATGCCCCTAAAGAGGCACTGCCTGCAAGGGTCCCCGGGAATATAGATGAAGGAAACATGTTTTGGGGGGGAAGGGTTTCAAAAATTCCCCCCCAGATTTTTATTTGCTGTTTCCAAAGAGAAAACCAAAGGGGGGTGATACAGCTAACGGGGATCAACATTTTATTAAATTCAAGGCTCTACTAACTTTTCTTCCTGCTCTGTGAATGTTAACTAAAATTAGTTATAAGAAAACCTCAGACCCAGAAACATTGCAGGAGGGGGGGCGGGATGCCGGCTCGCCCCCTTTTCCCCCACCTGAGACTACCTCTGGCCCACTCAGAAACCCGCTCTGCCTCCAAATCAGCAGTAACAACCATTTTGGGGACGGCTTTTTAACCCCCTTTCCCAACATTGGCGTACCGGGTACATCCTACCCGGGAATGACTTCCCTCAAAGGGACAAAGGGTTTGGGGCCTGGACATTTGGGGACCTCAATCGCGGCCTCCTGATCGAAAACAGGGGACCAGCTGCATTTTTCCCGTTTGGTCCTATTTTTCACCCGCCCGAAGCCGGGGGTGAGTTTTAGCTGTTTCCATATCGCATCGGGGCAACTAAGGGAAAGACTCCTTTTCCCCCTTTTCCCGGAGCAGACATGCAAGATTCCCCGTAGGTTTGCTAACCGACACCCGGGGGAAAACTCAAAAAAAAAATTTCCCGTAAAAACCTGTACGTCACAAAGCCCGTGGACTTTGGGGGGGTATAGTGATTGACATGGGGAAATGGAACAGTACACAGCAGAAATTTGCGAAAGCCCTTCCACCCCGACAAGGCACCTCAGTTCAATGGGCCCCTACACTGCAAATACCTCCTTCAGTGTAGATCCCCATCTGAACTGAGGTCCCCTTGTCATGGTGGAAGGGCTCTCGCAGTTTTGATAAAAAAATGTCATAAGTCAAAAATGTTCAATTTTTGCAAAATTAGCAGAAATAAATTTTAAAACAATTCAATTCTTTTTTGACATCTCTTATTTTTTTAAAAAGTCTGCTAAATTTGTTACTGTTTGCATCATATGTCGCCGCGGCAGCGTGCACTTACGTAATTTTCTTTAAAATTGTTTTGGATATGCTGATTAATTTTTTTTAAATAGATTACAGCTGATCACTGATAGTGATGATCAAACTGTTCTATAAAAGTTAAGTTCTAATAAAACTTCTCGAAATTTGTAAAACTCGAACCAAACCAAACATTTTACTGTTGTTTTAGAAAGTTCTATTCGACGCCCACTTTTCCGTTTATTTAGTGCAAGCACAAGAAGTTCAAAAAAAGTCATCGCTGAGGTGTGGGCTCTCATTGGCTCTAAAACACATGACCATGTTTTATATAATTTCACTGTATTGCCCTTTTGAACGCCTTTTCAGCTCATCTCTTACTGTCAGACTGTCTTTGCTAGACAGCATTTTTGTCTCCCTAGCATCAATAGTTTGGGAGTTTTGGGATTCTGGCTGCATCTTTCCCACCCCAAACTGTTTTATGGGGACATTTTCAGGCTCACATAAACCTAACTTCCCTATACATGGATATAAATTTATACAGAGCATATACTCATGCCAAAAAAATTTCAGTTTATTAGTTTTTGGTGGTCGTAATTCTATAACATACAGTTCCAAATCTCCTTGGCAAGGGGGTTTTTTGGCCCCCCCAGGGGGGCAGGGCCCCGTAGGGAGCTGTACCACGCACTCCCCATATGCGCCCCTGCTTCAAGCTACCCTCATTTTTTCAGTTACCATTGAAAAATTTTAGCCTCTCAATTTTTTTTGTCACCTTAGAACCAAATTTTTCCCTTTACTAAGTTTTTCCATGTATCCGGTTACTGTTATGGATGGGAATTCCAGCTTCTCCCCCCTGTAAGGTTAAAAAATTAAACCCAAAAATCTTCTCCCCCTTTACTTTAATGGGGTTTAAAGTTCGAGTTCGAATAGAATTTCGAACCGAACTCAAAAAAGTTCGAGGTTCTAATCGAACTAGAGCTTTTTACTGTTCGCTCAACACTAATCACTGGGGATCCCAACAGGGCGACCATAGACCTCTCTAACTACAGGGTGTTGTCCAAAGCAGAAAATTCATTTGAATGAGAGATGTGAGAAAATATGAATATGATATATTACATAATTATGGACTGTGAAGAGTAGAAGAAAAATGAGGAACTACTTGATCCAAAAATGTAGAGAATCTAAGAATAAGTTAAGCTTGTCCGACTAGAGTAACATGATTTAAACATTAAGGATATTATAATACGACGAGGCTCACAGTAATTTGTGAAGTAACCGGGGGCTTTATGCATCCCACATGTAACATGTTACTTTCTTGACATTCGTTGCAGCTGTTTACCGATGGGTGTGATGGTCTCATGCTTTCTCTGTGACATAAGACAGGATATAATGTCCCTATGTGTATAACAACACATATTAACCCCTTACCGCCGGAGCCAGTTTTGGCCTCTCTGACAGAGCCCCATTTTTGAAATCTGTCATGTGTCACTTTATGTGAGAATAACTTTTTGACACTTTAACCTATCCATGTGATTCAGAGATTGTTTTCTCGTGACACATTATACTTTAAGATAGTAAGAAATTTTGGTCCAAAAAATGCTTGTTTATTTGTGAAAAATATCAAAAAATCGTGAAAATTTGAAAATTTTACCAATTTCAAACTTCAAAACTTTCTGCATGTAAGACAGTTATTCCACTCAATATAGTTTATAACTAGCATCTACCATATGTCTGCTGTAGTTTGGCCAATTTATTTAAATGTAATTTTTTTTTTTTTACGACATTAGGGGGCTTAGAAATTTAGTAGTAATTTTCAAATTTTCAACAAAATTTGCAAGACACATTTTTTAGGGACCAGTCCAGTTCTAACGTGACTTTGATTGACCTGTATGTTAGATACCCCCATAAATGACCTCATCTAAGAAACTACACCCCTTAAAGTATTCAAAACTGCATTTAGGAAGTTTATTAACCCATTAGGTGTTTCACAGGAATTAAAGCAAAGTGGAAGTGAAGTTTCAAAATTTTTTTTTTTTTCCAGATTTTAATTTTAGT
>JAODAL010056248.1:0-23415 GCA_025379985.1 Phyllomedusa bahiana | reverse complement strand
TGGCCGCCCCTGCCAAAAAAAATATTTGTGGGGTGAACGGGTAGAATAAATGCAATTGTCCCTTTTTTTTTTGGGTTTGGGAGTTTAGTGAGCATTTAATTGAATTTTAAATCTCCTATTCTGTCGGTTGGTACTATAAAAAAGACCAACTAAATACCAACACATTGTCAAACTGTGTAGTGCTAATACCCTTTTAAATATTACTGACCGACCACAATACTGACCAATAATATCAATAAAACAATATACAAGGACCAAATAAACCCCAATACCACTCCCCAATGTGACTAATACCACAAACTGTTGCTGACAAAAAATCAAAAACCCAAAAACCAATATAAAATATTAGTATTATATAGAAGGTATCCTAAAAAATAAAGATAAATAGGCCCCCCCTAATGGGGTCGGTATACAGACCCCTCAAAGTTAATGAGGTAATAGTCTCCCTTAGGTTTGCAATATAAGTTTCCCTAAGAGGTTATATAGGTTCCCACAGTAGGTAAAAAAAGTTAATTCCCTTTGGGTGGGCCTCTCAGTAAGTATATGTTCTCTCAGTAGATAGATATGAATATAGGCCCCCCTGAGTAGGTTGGTAAGTATAAAGGTCCCCTCCATAGGTATGGAGGTATATGGGAAGGTAAAAAAAATGACAAAGGGCCCCCACGGGTATTTTAGTAGGTATTTAAAACCCCCTCAGGGGGTAGGTAGGTATATAGGGTCTCTCCAGTAGGTAGGTACACATGGTCCCTTAGAAGATAGGTAGGTTTATAGCGCCCACAACCTCCCAGTAGGGCAGTAAGGTTTATAGAATTCCCCATTAAATTATTTTTGGGTAAAAATATTGGATATACGCCCCCCAGTGGGTTTACAAAGGCCCCCCCAATGGGTAGATTTTAACACCCCTAGTAGATATTTTTTAAATTAAGGTCTCCTAAGTGGGAGGTAAAGGGGGACCCATATAAAATTTCAAAATAATACTCCCCCTTTTCCCTTCTGCGGCAAAAACCTGTTTTTAAACCCCGGGGCAGGTGGGGTGAGTAAACACCCGATGCCCCGGGGGCGCCACTCCCGCCGTTTTTAGGCCTAACCCTAAGACCTGGTGCCATAAGCTCAGGGATGAAGACAGAGACATGGGCAAGTGATGACATCATTACATTGATCACCCCGACCCCGGCATCTGGGGGGAAAACGGCCGGGATTGGAGCAGATCTGACCCGGTTGTTCTCCCTGATCCACTGCTTGCACCGTGGCAAACGATCACCCCATCGCGGAGTCTTTTTACCCAGCGATGCAGCTGTGGGGAAAAGGGAGGATGGGGGGCCCCCTGGCTCAGGGGTTTTTTCGCAAGTGCAACTACTGCAACCCGTGTTGTTAAGTCACGGGCTTGTACCCGGGGAAGCAAAAGGGTATTAGGCTAGGTAAACAGCAGGGTATCTTGGGTTTCTGACGATTCATATTTGAATCCGCCAAAATCCTTTCTACACTGTGCTGTATGACACCCAAAAAAAAAAGGGCTGTAGCTTAAAGCACGGATTTCTTTGTAAATTTTTTAAAACCGGTATTTTAAAACAATTTGGATTTTCCCCTTTGGGGTTTTGGCAAATCCGAAAAAACCGACCAGGGGTTTAAATCTGCGCAAAAAAAACAGTCCCCAACAATGTTAAAAGGGGGTGGGTTTTGGACTGCATTTTAATATTTGGGGCGCCTTTTTAAAAATTTTTGACTTTTTAAACGCCAAGATTAAGGGCCATTTTTTTTGTTAGAATGCACTGTTTTATTAAAACCCGCTCTACTAGGGTCATAAATCAGGCTCTCTAGCGAAATTTAATATCTGGTCAGGAAAACCCCTTTTAAAACGGCTCTACAGGAACTGGTAAAGAAATAATGTCCCTAAATGCCATCACAAAGCTATAAACCTAAAGCGGGTTGTCGGTTTAAATTTTTTTGGCCCCCCCCCTTCCGCTTTCCCCCCCCAAAACTGGGGGTTTAACAAAGTGGGCGGGCTGGCGTTTGAAAGCCCCTTTTATACGGGCTTACAGGAATCAAAAAAACTTTTAGGGGGAGGGGCTGGGGATGTTGGGCTGAAAATCGCCAGCCCTTCGGGCACAGCCCCTTTAAATCCCATCCGCCCCTTTTTGGGTGTAGAAATAGCCCTTACATATAAAGGGGGCTTAGTATTTGGGCTCGGGTACCACACCCATCAAAAATTTACAGGAAAAAATTTTTAAAAAAACCAAAAGCATTCAGTATAAAACAAAATTGGCTTAGTTTTCTTAGATTATTGCCCAAAAATCAAAAAGAAAGGTCTGATACAAAATTAGCCCTTTGATTCCCCAACCCAGGGGACAGTATAACATAGGCTTAGTTCCCAGGTTCATCAGACCTTATAGCAAGGGGCCGGACCACAAAACCCCTTTCCTTCCCCTCGGGAATAGGGGAGGGCGCGGGCATGCCCCAGCTTTTTGGCACGCTGGGGGCATTGTGGTTTGGAAAAAAGTAAGTTAGGGACAATGCTTTTTTTTTTTGGCAAAATTTTGGGGAGGAGGGGGGTGGGGGCGTCAAATTTTTTGTGTTTAATTCGGGTTTCCACGTTCTTTTTAAAATTTAAAGTAGGTAGCGGTTTTGGCGAAGGACTTTGTCATAGCCCAGGCATTATGTGGTTATCGCCGGGAGGGGGCCCGTTTAAAACAGGGCTTTTTCACGGCGGTTTTTTTTGGCCGGTTTTGCGCTTCGCAAATTTCCGGCCCGTGAAAAAGGGGCGGGACGGGGGGCTGGGGGAGGGCGGGGGGCGCCGCTCCCCGGCCCCATAAACTATCATTATCTTTTGGGGGCGTACGCGCCTTTAAAATAATGTTCTTTTGTCCCTTTCCCCCCCCCGCGGGGTTTCGCCGAGCGGGGGGGGGACGACTGGAATCCACGGGTTTCTTTAGGGGCGTGGTTTAACCTTTTAATTACTCCGAGGGATTGGTTTCCGTATGAAAGCCCCAAAATCCCGGGCAAAGGTACGGCAAAAACCCCCGCGGACAAAAAAACCCCGGTGAAGGGAGGCCTTTGGGTGACGAGGGATGGTGGGCCCACTATTTTTTTTTGGGGCTTGGGAACGTTTGGGGGTTTTTCGAGGGGGAAACGTTGCCCTTTTAAAATTTGTTGGGGGCCCCGTCTTTTTTTCCGTTTTAGCTTTCTTTTCTAGCTTTCCGGGGGCCTGGGGGTTTTGGGAGAATTTGCTGTTTTCCAGTAAGAAAAAAGAATGGGGGGCTTTTTGACGGGCGAGGTTTTCGACGGGGCCCAATTCGGGAATTTCAAAGACGGATCAAGAAGGGAGAGGGATCCCGGGTTGGTTCGGAAAAGCCCCCGGCTGTTTTTATTGTCCTTTGAGATGTTCTTGGGGAAATTTTAGAGCATTAGGAAAGGGCCCTTTCTGAGGGGGTTTCGCTTTTTGTGTCATGCAGTTTGTCTTTTTTCCCTTTTTCCCAAAACAAACCCCCCAAAAAATTGGGGGGGGGGAAAGGGGGGGTTTTGTTTTGTGGGGGTTTGGGGTTGGTTTTTTGGGTTTTTTTGGTTAGAAGGCAAAAGGGCTGGGGGTTGGGAAACTATACCCAAGCTTTTTGTGTAAAATGGGAGATGGGAGTCTGACAGAATTCGATTTTACATTCGCCCCCCTTGGTCTAGGTTGGGGGCTCGGGGTTGGTTGGTGGGTTAAGGTTTCTCTTTTTTACCCCATTTGGTCGGGTTGGGGTCCCCTAACGTTTGTGTTTTCCCCCTTTATGCTAGGGTGGTTATTTTACACCCCTTTTCATGCGGGGGGTTCCAAAGGGGTGGATGTTGGGGCTGATTGGTAGAAAATTTTGGGCACCCTGGTAAGTGTTGGCTGTGGGTTGCTTTGGGGGGGGAACAGAGAGGCATGAGATGGTTGGGTGGGTTCCAAGGTCTTGCGGTTTGTGGAATTTGGGGCAGGCCCCCCCCAGAGGTACGGGTTTTTTGCACGTGGGGGGGCAATGATTTGGGGTCTGAAAAATTCCGAGGAATTAGTTTAAAAACATGAAATATGACCTGTTCAGGGGGGGGGTCCTTTTTCCCAACCTTTTTGGTTTGTGGGGTTTTGGGAAACCATTTTTTTTCCCGGCACCATTGGGGAGGGGGGCTAGGCAGAGGGAGTTTTTGAAAAATGTAGCATAAAAGTAAAAACGGGGCCATTGGGGGGGGGGGTTTGAAAAGGGGAGGGGGGCAAGCACTTTGGGCATTTTTTTGGGGGGTCATGCATAGATAGGTTTTCATACAGGGCTCAGCGGGTTTGTATTACAAAAAATTTACCCCTTTAAAACACAAGTCAAAGGACAGTTTTCCACCATATGCCAGCCCGGGATGTTAAAAACCCACCAGAAAAGTTGATTTTGGGGGTCACCATTTGGTTTTTTTCCCTTGGGGCCCCATCTTTAACACCAACTTTACAAACTCCCCATGGATTTCCTTGAAATTTTTCCAACTTGGGGGCAATTGTATGATTTTTACCCACGCCTTTTTTTTTGGCGTCCCATTAGTATTTTCAAAATTGCTTTCTGAATTTTTATGAACTGTTTTTACTGCGGGTCAAAAATAGGGTTTTGCTTTTAGGGCAAAAAGGGGTTTTCAGGCCCCGGAAAAACCCTTTCAAAGTGCTCTTCCTCCGGTTGTTCTTTTTTGATCATGGACCCCGAACGCATTCATTTGTAAATTCAGCTGCCTCTAAGGAAAAGAAGATATTGGAAATTATTAAATAAAGGTTTTTGGCCCCTCGGGGGAAAAGGAAATTTTTAAATTCAAACCCCGCTGTCCAAACTTTGGTGTGCCCTCATTAGAAATTTTTTGTTTCGTTCCTGGGGCCATTTTTATAGAAAAAAAATTTTTATGGGGGCTAGGAGAGGGCAAAGACAGAAACCCCAAAACTTATAAGGGAATGGATCTTTTATTTATGGGGGAGGGGTTTAGTAGTTTTTTTGGAACTTGTTTATTCTTGAGAAAAGACAGTTTCGGGGGGACATGATTTAATTTTTTAAAAATATATAAAGGGGTCCCTCCCAAAAAACAAAGGGGGAAAAAAAATTATTTCAAGGGGAAGCCCTCCCCAAAAAGCCCAAGGGGGGACTTTCCCCTTTCAGCTAGAGAAAAAAAAGGTTTTCGGGTCCCAAGGGGGAAAAGCATTCTTTATTTGAAAGCTGTAAATCTGTGAATACCCTCCCCTGAGGACTGGAAACCGGGCGGGGAACAGGTGAGGGTTTTAAAGAAAACCCCTTGGGTTACCCTCCTGGAACTAAAGAATATTAATGCGAAATGAACTATGAAAAATTCGGACCCTGGCTGGTGGAGGCTCTGGGTCAGAGTGGGGGCTCCAACTGGAGCGGGATTGGGTTTTTCCCTTGGGGGTTCCCAGGGCTTTTAACCCAGTGGTGGGCGGGGTTTAAAACCCCTTTAAAGGGGTCCCAGCCGTTTGGGCCTTTAGAACAGCCCTATTTTTGAAATTTGGATGTGTAAAACTTTATGTGAAAATTTTAATTTTTTGGGACACTTTTACCATCCATGTGATTCTGAATTGTTTTCAGGGGAACACAATTGTGCTTTAACGTTAGTAAAAAATTTTTATCTATTTTAACCTTGTTTTTTTTTTTTTGGGAAAAAATTTTAAAAATTTTCATGAAAAAATTAGAAAAATCTGTGATTTTTGAAATTTTCAAAAATTTTTTGCGTGAAAGGGAACAGAAAATTTTTCCCACCCCAAAATAGTTTATTTTAATGAATTACCATATGTCCCCTATGGGTTGGGCACCCTTTTTTAAAATTGGCCCTTTTTTTAATATCTTTTGTGGGGGGTTTAGAAATGTTTTTTAGTAATTTCTAAACTTTTTTAAAGGGAAAATTTTTTTTGCCAAAAACTTTTTTTTTTTTGGGACCGTCCAATTCTGACGGGGGCTTTGGGGGCCTGCATGTTTTGGAAGCCCCATAAATTTGACCCATCTAAGAAATAGCCCCCTTAAATTTTTTTACAACAGTGTTAGGAAGTTTTTTAAACCCCCTTTGGGGTTATTTAAAACCAGAAATTAAAGCAAATTTGGGAAGTAAAATTTTTCAAAATTTCACTTTTTTTGCGTTTTTTCAATTTTTTATCCATTATTCACTGGAAACAGTAAATGGGGACTGGGTTTTAAATTGGAAAACATAATATCAATTCCCCCAGGTCCCCCTTTTTTTTTGGGAATCCCATATGGGGCCCTAGTGCACTTTTTGGCTCAACCATAACCCCCAAAAAAGGGGAGGGGGGCACCCTACGGGGACTCTAAAGGTCTCATTTTCAATTTGAAATTTTTTATTTGGTGATTTTCAGGTTTAAAGGGCCCTTGGGTTGCTAAAAACTTAATAAACACCCCTAAAAAGACCCTATTTTTGGAAACTACACCCCCTTAAAGGGAAATATTTTAACGGGGTTTTTAATTTGAGAAATATCGACCCCACGGTGATTCCCCAAATTTTTTTTTTTGGGCATTGGGCTGTAAAAATTCAAAAAAAATTTTTTCCAAAACCCTGCAATTTTTTACTTTAAATTTTTTTCATTTTTAAAAGGAATCCGGAAAAAAAAACCCCCAAAACCCTTTTGTTAACCCAAATTTTTTTTCCAAAGTTCAAAAATCCCCTACATGGGGGGTTTGAAAAACTGCTTTTTGGGCCAAAGCGGGGCCCGTAAAAGGGGGGAGGGGCTTTTTGTGTTTTTGGAAAAAAGGGTTTTGGTGGGGCTTCCTGGAATTTGCAAAGCCCCAAAGAAAACCAGGAACAGGTAAACCCCCCTTCCGAAGTCACCCCCATTTTAGATTAAAACACCCCCGGGGTCTCATCTGGGGTTTTGTATTTTTTCATTTTGGGGGCAAAGGTTTTCCCCCCCCTTTTTTTTTTTAGCTTTGGGGCCCCCAAGGGGAAAAAAATTGGGGGGGGTGGGGGGAAACGCATTTTCCCCATTGTTTTTTGGGGTTTCCCAATTTTTTTAAGGGCGTTCGCCGGGGCACTTTTTAAAAAAAATTTGTGTTTTAACTTTTTTTATGGGGGTTCGGAAACAATTGCTAAATGATAAAAATTTTTTTATTTAGTTTTTTTTTTTTTATTATTTTTAAACCCCAAATAGAAATGGGGTCTAAAAAAATTCCCGTTTTTATGTTTTTTCCTATTCGGACAGCAAAACCTTTTTTTTTTTGCTTGTGCAGAGCTGGGGGGGGCCTTTTGTTTTTTGCGGGGTAAATTGATGCTTTTTTTGGTCCCCAATTATGGGGGGCATACAACACTTTTGACCCCACTTTTTTTTAAGGTTTTTGTGGGGGATTTTGAAAAAAATTTACGGGCAATCCTGGTAGGTTTTTTTTTTTTTAAAATTTTTTAAAGGGGTTTCACTCTGCGCTAGAAAATGTTTTGCTAGCTTTATCAGCAGGTCGGTAAACGGTTTACAGCAATACCCAATTTGTATTTTTTTTTTTTTTTACTGCTTTTTTTTCAAAAAAACAAACCTTTTTTTAAAAACAGGAAAAAACACATTTTTGAGGGCCATAGTCTAAAGGCCATAATTTTTTTATTTTTCTGTGTAGGGAGCTGAAAAACGGTTTGGGTTTTTTTGGGGGATGAATGAGGGTTTTTATTGGAAACCCTTTTTTGGGGGGGGACAAGATTTTTTGATAAATTTTTTTAAATCCTTTTTTTTGGGGAAGGCAGAGTGAAGAAAAACGGAAAACCTGGGTAAGTGGTTTTTTATTTTTATTTTTAACAGCGCTCACTGTCCCAGTATCCCTAATAAGTTAGCTTTTACTCTGTGGGTCGATACAATTTAAACGGCGATACCCAATTTTATATATTTTTTTTTATGTTGAAGCATTTTAAAAAAAAAAAAAGTGTTTTTAGTGTTTTTAAAACAATATTTATGCATCGCTATCTTCTGAGAGCCATAACTTTTTTATTTTTCCGTATCCCAGGGCTTTGTTAGGAGTTTTTTTTTTTGCGGGATGAATGGACATTTTAATTGGTACAACGTTGGCGTTTATAGGGGTTTTTGATCACTTTTATTCCATTTTATGTGCTGCAGGATGAACAAAAATCTTAATTCTGTGATAGGTTTTTTTTTTTTTTTTCACGGCGTTCACCGTACGGGTAAATTAACATGACAGATTTATAGGGCAGGTCGTTACGCACGCGGCGATACAAAATACGGGTACTTTATTTATTTTTGATCTTTTTTGGGGTGATTGGCGTTTGGAAGGGGAAAAAAAGGGGGGTGTACGTGTTTTTATTTTTATTTTTCGTGTTTGTGTTTTACTTGTTTTTCACTTTTTTTTACTTTTTTTTCTTTTTTTCATTTTTATTTTACTTTTTCCCCATGGGGATTTTTATGAGAGATCTTTAGATCTTTTCATTCAATAGGATCAGTACATAGCTTTTTGCTATGACTGGTTCCTATTGACAACTGTCAGTCCGATGCCGGGACATGCCCACAGGGCCGGCCGGGGCATCGTGACGTCACAGGTAAACTGGAAGGCATTCTCTGCCCTCCGTGCTGGGCTGTCAGAGGGGAGGAGCTGCACGGATCAAGCGATCCGTGCGCTGCTGCCGCCGACAGAGATGCTGGAGGAGCGATCTCCTCCTGCGTCTCTCTTAGTTATTGCGACCCGATGGTCGCGATAATTAAGGGGTTAAATGCCCCCTTCCCTCCCCCCCGGAGCGATCGCGGGTCGGGGCCGACGCTGCGGGATGTCAGCTATAATATACAGCTGACAGATACCCCGCGCGATCGCGCGAAGTCTGCTTTAGAGTTTCGCGCGATCCTCTGGGTCGTATCATTACGTCCAAGGTCGTTTTAAGGAGGTTAAAGTCCTATGTCTTCCCTCCCTTCATACCACATTTTACCCCAACATTGGTTGGAACTTGATGGAACGTTGTCCTTTTTTCAGCGTACTAACTTACTCATTGTTTAACTGTTCCAACAGTAACGGGGAGCTAGTCTTCGGGCTAAAAAGACGCCAGACTTCTGGCGCAGCCCAGTTCATACATGTCCCCCTTACTTTCTGCCTCTTTTTTATGCATTTCTCCCTGATAGGGGCCCACCATGCCTAGGGGCCCATTGGCGGTTTCCCCTAATCTCCTGTGTGCCAGTTTGATCACACATGAGAGACTTGGATACAGGGGCGTCGCTAGGCTGTTTTATTCGGGGCTCGGGAAACCGAATAAAACCACCTTGTGCCCGAGTCTCCGGGCTCCAGGCCTCTGCGCTGCTGGGGCCTGGAGCACAGACTGGCTCTTCAGCTGCATGTGCGTTCCGCTGGGACACACATACAGCTGAGGCCTTCTGCGGTGAAGAGACGCGAGCGCTCATGCCCCGCAGACCAGAGTCGGACACGCAAGGTCCTTACACCGCGACGCTTGCCAGGGTCCTCCACAGCGCTCGAGGGACCGCTGCCGGACCCGTGCGCCTCAGACGGCAGCGTCGCGATGACATCACGTCATACGCACGACGCTGCCTGTCTTCTCGGGCGCAAGCGGCGTATAGACGTGCGCCAGAGGAGCTGCGGAGGACGCGGGGCTGAACGAGGACGGAATGTACGCCCGCGCTCGCTGGGGGACGTTCAAGGCTGAGTATTATGTTTTGTTATTTTTATAGCGTTTACCTGCCTGTGTGCCCCTAATATACTGCCTGTTGCCCTATTATGCCGCCTGTGGGCCCCCATATCCCGGCATGCTGGCCCTATAATGCCTGCCTGTGGCCCCCATATGCTGCTGTGGACCCCATATACCTGTCTGTGGCCCCCCTATTACTGCCTGTGCCCCTATAATGCCTGCATGTTGGCCCCCCATATTGCTGCCTCGTTGCCCTTATTACTAACTGACTGTGCCCCACTATAACTGCTGTGCCCCCATATACCTGCCTGTGGCCACATATACTGCACTAATTGCCCACCCCCCCATATATGCCTCAGTGCCCTTATATACCTGCTGTGCCCCCATTTACTGCCTGTGCCACCCTATATACTGCCTTTGGGCCCATATACCTGCCAGTGGGCCCTATATAATGACCTCAGTGCCCCCATATATGCCTGTGGGCCCCATTATATAGCCTCATGACCCTTATAACTGCCGTGGCCTATATACGCCTGTGCCCCTGATACCGGCCTGTCAGGCCATAATACTGCCTCAAGTGCCCCTATATTACCCTGACTCAAGTGCTCTTATATACCTGCCTCTGTGCTCCTATATACTGCCTCAGTCGACACCCATATACCGTGCTCAGTGCTCATTATATACCTGCCTCAGTGCCCATATATTCTGCCTCAGTGACCCACTATACTGGCTGTGGCCCCCACTATACATGCCTGTGGCCCAATTCTGCCTCAGTGCCCCTATATACCTGCTCAGTGCTCTTTATATACCTGCCTCCAGTGCCCCTATATTCTGCCTCAGTGCACCATATACTGGCTGTGGCCCCCCCCATATCCTGCCTGTGGGCCCCATATACCTGCCTTGGCCCCATATACCTGACTGTGGGCCCCATATAATGCTTCAGTGCCCCTATATACAAACTGAGGGGACTGCTATACTAAAAATTATGGAGTTGCTGGAAAATGTGGAGGATTCTAAGATATTTTCGTGTCAAATCCTCAGGGACGCGTATTGGGCCGGGAGCAATCAGCATGAAGGTGTGAACCGGATGGAGAAGAAAAGGGAAAGTGAACAACGCTGATCAGAAAAGACGTCTACCGGTGAGTACACTAAATGTAACAGCAGGGTAATCACTTATATTTCTTTGCTGAGTCTACATAAAAAACTAGTATCTACCACATATATGGCACCTGTATGGCAGGTGGTATATGTAATCAGAGCCTCGTTGTACAGCTGATTGTCACATGTGGGGTCTGGCCAGGATTAGTTGAGCCTTAAGTAGTAATTAGTTTTGGTCTTGGTGTTTTGCTAGGAGTGTTTTTAAGTCACAATGCTTGTATGGTTGATCTTGCTCAATGTATCGGTGGATTATTTGGTGACTGTTTGGGTATTGTCATATGGAGGTGAGATAGTTCTGAAAATAAGTAAATTTGTCATTGGTGATTTTTACTGTACAGTGACTGCTGAGGAGATGGACGGGATTGTGTGGGCATGTGCAGAAAATTAGTGACAGGATAGAGGTTTTTCTCTGTAAAAAACATCCGCAGTTCACAATGAGGCGGGAAAAACACAAAGGGCCCGAGCCCCGGATGTTTTAGGACCCTAGCAACGCCCCTGCTTGGATACATAGGGTAATCAACAGTATCACACATGATAGACTGAGAAATAGCCATCATTATCACATATGATTGACTTGGATACACAGTTTAGCAGAAAGCATCACATGTGATTGACCTGGATACACAGCTCAGCAGGAAATGGTCCCTGGAGATTACTTTATACTTTAATAAGGTCAAATATATTTTCTCAGCTTCTTAATTATCTGCCATCCTCTTATTCTCACGTTGTCACAATGTTGCACCTTGTTTTCCTAACCCCAATCGCTCATGGCCCTCTGACCATGGGCAATGCAGGTGGTCTGGACGGTGGGCTCTCCGATGTGATCCTCACATCCATAATCTCGCAATGAACCACTAAGCAAACAAATTCACCTCCACCAGTATACAAATGGGATCCAAAATAACAAATTACTAGGCGGATGGTTTGGAGCTGCTTGCAGAATACATATATTTGCCATCCATACAGGAACACAACGTCTTCAAGGGGCACATTGAGCAACCTCCAGCTCTTGGGGTGTTCAACAGGAAACGTTTAAGATGCACAAGCGTGAAGCTTCCACGTCTAGAAGACTCCGAGCTTTGTGCAGGGCGCTCCTGAAATCCCTGTGTTTATTTCATGCCTGGAAACCTTTATTTGTGTCCCGTAACCCAAGGCAGCGGCTGCTTTTCCAGACTAGCAAGAGACCTGAACTGAGTCTTCTCTGGACTTTCCTGCAGTAGGTGACACGCATCAATGTTCTGCTTCATGATTCTGACAACCTCACATATTCACAATTCATGTAATTAAAAGTAACACGTTGTCCCGGCCAGTGTGACACCAGATGATTTATGCTGATCAGTCGTTGCTGTGAGAATACGCTGCCAGCTGAGGCATTACTGGAGCCTGCACAGGATTTAGGCTTTGCAATGACTGCCAGTTGGGGTGATGGAAGGGGACCCCCAGGAGACCCCTCTATTACCCTTCATATTCCATATGCCGATGAACTGTGTACAAACTGTGGACAACACCCATTTAAAGGGGGGTGTTTATGATATTAAAATGGTCTTCAGAAATACGGAGATGTGGAAAACTAAGCTAAACTTGATTTGGAGGTCATTTGCAATGCAAGTCTTGTCTTTCTCTGTCTTCCTTATCTTCGTTTTCCCCAAGTGACACGGTATAGGATTCCACATCCTTTCATTTTTCATGCGGGGGCTGGGGGCTTTGTATAATTTACATTCTGTCTGGCCCCCGGTCGTATTCACGCAACGCATGTATTCCTGCCTCTCTCACTCAGAATAAGGGGCTGGCAACATTTCAAACTCTCCATAGCACTAGCAGCTTCCACAGAAACCATCGCTGCATTATACAATCAGAAAACAGCAGAAATCTGTGCCCGGTGCCCTAATTGGCTCCTGTGTGTAAAACATAGAAGGAGACAGATCTGTGCCTGCTCTCGAATGTGGTGCATACAGGAACTGGATGCAAATGTCAACAAACCTCCAGCTGTGTGACCGGTGAAGAGTCATTAGGAAGGACTGTCTAGACTGAATGCGGCCTTTGGGTATGTAAACAAAACAGCCTCTTACAAATAAAACTGTGTTGGAGAGAGGAAACGGACTGCAAGTGTCATGTGGAATCAGACTGAGAGCGACGGGATGGTGCTATACCCCTCTCACTGATCTCAAAGAAACACATTTTGACCTCGGGAGCGAGCCAAAAACGAAACAGTGCATGGGGGGGATGATGTCATCCCCCATCCAGTTAAGAAACCCCAAATGGGTAGGGGGAAGAAACTGACCCCGGATTTGAGGAACATGAGAAAATGAAGCTACAAGAATACTCGAGCCCAATCTGCTAAAGCGATACATCCCTTTTAAGTTCTTAACTTGCCAACTTCAGAAATTGTATTTTAGGAAGATTCACACACAGCCAGAAATTCATGTCCTTCACCAAACCAAACCCCTTTTACAAACCACACCCACTTTGTAGCCCCCACCTTTTTGTTCAGGCCCCTACTTGTATCTATACATTTTAATTGACACTCAAAAAAAAAATTCACTTTTCTTATTGTCATGATTGTACAAGGGCGCGCGAGGCGCCGCAATCTAGCCGCGGCCGTCCCCGGTATGCGCGATCGGGGTCCGGTCAACGGGTGCTGCGGCTGCCCGCAGCAGTGTCGGTCCTTGCTGCCTAGGGCTGGAAACCCCGTACTTTACAGTCCCCGATCTGTCTCCTGCTCATGACAGCCGCCCGCGCGCATCATAATCCATGTCTAAGGCCGTGCGCTTCCTGTTCACACTCCGCCAGCATGCGCGCGGCTAGGTCAGATTTTAAAGGGACAGCGCCACCTTTAAATTGGGTAATTGTCGGCCGCTGGTCCTATATATGTAGACAGTCCCAGCACTCCGCTGGCCAGTCTGTTAGTAGACTGTGTGTATTTTGGAGCGTTTAGAGTGTGTGAATGTTTCAGTCTTGATTTCCAGCCTTTGTACCAGTCCGCTGCTGCTTACGTTTCCTGGACCTTGCCTCCAGTTTGCCGCCCTGCCCTGACCGTTGCCTGCCCTCTGACCACCGAACTCTATTGCCGCCTGCCCTGACCTTCTGCCTGTCTCCCGACTACGCCCTCCGGATTTCGAATTTTGACCAACGCTAGTACCCCTGGCCGCCCATCGCAAGCAAGTCACATCAGGGGTAACGACCCCTCCCCTTTACTCTGCGGTTATGGGCCTCATGCCGCAGCAAGGACCCATCCGGTACTTTGCGGCGGGCTCTCGTTGAAAACCTGGGGGCTACTTAGACTCCGTTCTCCTGGCGTGGCTTAGCTATCATCGATTGCGTTGTGGCCCAGCGGAATCCACTCCTCCGTTACAGTACAGATGGACCATGGTTCCGCCAGCGGTAACCTCTGCCTGATGCTCCGGGGACATAAACGACAAGCTGTGCCAAGCAGCAGTCAACGCACAATCGACCAGGCTTGCGGCCATGATGCTGGACCTGGCGACTGATCTGCTCCACCGGCTGCAACCTCTGCACTGCATCCGTTGCTCCTGGCATCTATTGCTATACATGCTACGCTTCGGGGACCTCTCTGCCATCTTTGGCCACTCCCTCTAGCTACGATGGAGACCCAAGAAGTGCAGGGGATTCATCAGCCAAGTGCTCCATCCACCTCAGAGCATGATGGTCGGCACCATTTCTACAGAGCGAGCCAAGGTGGCCTTCTTAATCAGGGCCTCTTGTATGGAGAAGCCTCTGGCTTGGCTACGCCACCTATGGGGATCGAGGGGCATCCCTCTGGAGAAGGCGGACCTTTTCAAACCTTCCTCAGGGGGTTCCGCAACGTCTTTTTGAAGGAACAAGGCCGTTACTTCCTCGCGCTGCACGCACTACGCGCTGCTAGGCTTAGTCAGGGCGAACACTACTGTCATAGGTAAGTATTCCGTGCAGTTTCGCACTCTCGCCTTTACGTGAGTCTGGACTGGAAACAACGAAGCGTTTGGTGGCGACCATCTTTTTGGCTAAGGCCTGCTCGGTGGCGGAAATCAAGGACGAAGCTCGCCCCGCTCGGGAAGTCTAACAGTTCTTGCCTTGGATGGACATCTAACCATTTGGCACCCGAGTGGATATTCGCTTCGCCGAAAAAAGGCCAACAGGTAGCTCCGCCTACAAGGGAGGTAACCGTCCGTCCCACGACCGTTTCCCCCGCCTGGCTCCCACGTTCCAGCGGTCACCTCTTCCTCCTCCGCAGGTCTCTGAAGAAGAATCCTATTGCACTCGAGAGAGGCCCACGTCCCGGCGAGTGGAACGTTCAACAACCGTCAGCCATGAAGCAGACTGTGTTTCATATTGTGCGGGTTCTGGCCAACTTCATTGGGGACTGTACCGCTGTGCTCACCAGGCGAAACTCCGACACCTAGGGCTCGTAGGAGAGGCAAACTAGGTGTCAGAACGGCGCCTCTCCACGTGTTAAACTTTTGAACCTGACCTTGCCCGTATACATTGGTGCTTCTCCGGACAGCACATTTCAGGCCCACCGCCTTTATTGATATGGATCAGGCAGGAATTTCATATGCCAATCGGAACTGGTTGAACCAGGTTTACGTCTCCGGTGCTACTCCGTTGCAGTAACCACATTTTTGGTATGTCTCTCGGCAGTGGCGAATGCCTTAAGGACGCCATCAGTTTACGTACGGCTCCACTATTCCTGCAAGATTGGGGACCTTCACAAAGAAACGTTGCCACTTCTCAAGTCCTGCCTCGGTCCTACTCTGACAGTACTTCTGGGCCTCCCTTGGCTGCAGGACCATACTCCGACCTTGGAATTGGAGCAAAGGTGAAGTTAGGCGTTGGGGTTCCTGCATGTCACTACCATTGACTTGTCGGCACCACAACTCGCTCCTCAGGTGCTTCCCTGACGTTACTAAGCCTCCCTTCACGTTTACCTACGCCATTATTGGGACTTTGCTTGATGTTTTTTCGGAGAGGAACGGCCGACAACTCTCCTCCTCTCCGGCCTTACGACTGTCCCATTGACCTGCAACCTGGCTGTACTCCTCCCAGAGGCCGGGTTTATCCACTCTCGTCCCGCCAGTGAGGATCTAAAGGGGGGGGCCGGGGGGGGGATTGTCATGAATACATCATGGAGAACCTCAGCACAAAGGGTTTATCCCGTAAGTCCTCGTCTCCGGCAGGAGACGGCTTCTTCATTCGTGGAGAAAAAAAGATGGGTCTCTCAGGACCTGCAATCGACTATCGGGGGCTTGATAAAATCACCCATTATCTAGAATCGCTCACCCTTGCCCTTGTTATCGGAAGTCTTTCGTACCACCGCCTGCGGGTAATCGGCTCGCGAAAAATGTTCTCCAAGCTGGATCTTCGCGTTAGTGTTGTTTGTCCCGTGTGCTTATAATTTGATCCGTATTAGAGACAGGCGACTCGAGTGGATGGGAGAAAAACAGCGTTTATTACGCCGGGGATGGCCACTTTCGAGTATCCTGGTTATTGCCTTTCGGTCTCTGCAACGCATCCTGCCTGTATTCCAAAGCTTCGTCAATGAGATCTTACGGGACCTACTCTACAGCTGTGTTATTGTTTCTTGGCGGATATCCTAATCTTTTCTCCGGATCTCGTAAATCTCCATCGCACACACGTTCGCACAGGGTCCTCGGCGACTCTCGTACCCAATCAGCTTTTTCGCCTCAAACCAGAGATTAGGGTCTCTCTTGTGAACGTACCAAGCCTGCCCTTTTTAGGGTACATCGTCTTCTGATAAGGGCATCCGGATGGATACTCAAAACTCTCCGCAGTGTTGCAGTCTGGCCACAAGCAGGTGGGCCGTCAGGGGCATCAACGTTTCCTGGATTTGGTCCCCAATTATTTAGGACAAATTTATCCCAACATTTCTCTACGTTGTGGCTCCTCTGGTGGCTCTAACCAGGGGGAAAAACGCCCAATCCCATAGTACTGGCCCCCGGTTAAGCTCAAGAAGCCTTCAGCTCTCAAAATCGCGTTCGTGTCTGCTTCGGTTCTGTCTCGCCCGGAACCGAAACCGCACCCTTCATTATGGAAGTTGGGTATGCCTCCTCGGTGGGGTGCCCGGTGCTGTCCCTCTCCTGCCAGAGGTCCTCCTCGGGGTAAATGCATACGTGCGGATCTTTCTCAAAACTTTCTCTCCGGCGAGAAGAATTATCCATTAGGGCCGATCGCGAATTACTGGCCATAAAGATGTGGGGCCAGTATAGAGAGTGGCAGTCACCTGCTGTGAGGGGGCTCGTCACCCATATTGTATTTTCACCGACATAAAAATCTCCCATTTCTTCAGTCGGATCAAAGCTCCCCTGAATATCCCGGCAGGCGAAGATGGTCCCTTGTTCTTCGCCTATCCGTTTTGAATTTCCTTGCTTACACTTTCGGGCCAGCCACCGGGAAGAACGTCAAGCTGACGCCCTTTCTCTGCGCCTCTGATTACGGTGGGGTCTAGGACACTCTCCTCCACAGCACATTGTCCCCCATATGAAAGCTCGTTCACGGCTGCCCCGTGGATCAGTTCAACGTGTGCCCCCTGGTAGACGTATGTCCGCGTCAGGCTTTGCCGGTTAGGATACCTTGAAGTGGGACATTCTTCCCGAACAGCTGGGCATCAGGAACCCCATTAAGTCTCTTCAGCTGGTCTTCCCGCTCGCTACTACTGGTGGCCCACTCTTGCTTCTAGACGTCAGGGGACTTTGTGCTGGCCTGCTCTCCTGTGCACCGAATAGGTTACCTCGCCTCAAGCCCGCGAGGCACTATCTTCAGCTTTCCTGTGCCGGAAGAGAAAAAACCCTGAGACCCATGTCGCCATGGACTTTGCACAGATCATCCACCTTATCTCGGGAACACGGTCATATGGGTGCGTGGTCCTGATCGCTTCTCGAAAATGGCTCACTTTTATCCCACTGCATGGGTTACCCTCTGCCCCCACGCTGGCCCAACCATTTCTTTCCAAAAAAAACATATTTCGCTTGACGTCTACCGTTGCATGTTGTCTCCGACAGAGGAGTCCAGTTTGTCGCTAATTTTGCCGGTCCCCCTGGGGCTGTCTCAGTTGCACGATTCAGTTAGATTTGTTAATTGCACTACCACCCTCAAATAAGGGCAGGTGTTTGAACGGGTTTACAACCAGGTGTTGGGCTGTAAGCTCTAGCCTCCTTACTCTGCGGCACTTGGTGGGTCCTGTAGTCAGGATACAACTGGTCGGATCTTCTCTACTGGGCAGTGAGTTTTTCTTTATAACTCTTTAGAGTCTGAATCCGTGGGGGCCTCTCCCCTTTTTAGTTGGTCTTTGGGTTACATCCGCCAAACCCTCTCCCGCTAGCTACCTCGTCTCTTGTCCCTGCCGTGGCATGCCCAAGTTAAGGGACAAATTTTTTTTTTTTCAAGGCCTCTCTGGCAGCTCACACGACAGCGCCCTGCTACGAGCTTCTTGCAGCACCATAGGTCAGGCTGACAGTACCGTAGGACCCCCGCCCCTATTGAACCCAGTCGATGGGGTTTGGTTATCTGCTAAGCTACGTCCGTTTTAAGGTGCCCAGTTTACAAGTGGGCCCCAAATACCTGGTCCCTTTTGGTGGTTGCTCCACGCAGTTTGAACCCCAGTCTCCATATAAGCTTCGTCCGATGCCCCACGTACCTTACGTTATCCCGTACGCGTTTCACGTTTGTCCCTACTCAAGCCGGTGGTTGTCTGAACCGCAGCTTCTCCCGAGACAACTGTCTCTATTCTCCTGTTGCATAAGGCACTTGATTAACCATCTTTGAGGTCAAGGAGGTGCCTGGCGGAGAAGACAGTGAGGGGGGAAGCGGGGGGTCTTATCTTATTCGGAATGGAGCGGGTTCTCGGCCTCACGGAGGAGCGTCATCGGGAACATCCGAGACCAATTTCGGTCCTCCTGATCTCCTCGATAAATTTTCAAAGGAAGACGGGGGAGAGCTAAGGGGCGGGGGCGGGGGGTTTACTGTCACGAGCGAGCGGCGCGCAGGACTCGCCGCGGCGTACCCCCGGTGCGCACAAGGGGTCCGGCAGGGTGCTGCCCGGCTGACCGCACGCGTTCGGTCCTTCTCGCCCTAACGGGCTGGAAAACCCCGTACTTTACCAGTCCCCGCTCCTGTCTCCTGCTATGACAGCCGCCCGCACGCGCATAATCCCTTGCTTTACGGCGCCTAAGACACCCTGCGCGCGACGGGAACAGTCGCCTAGGTCAGGACTTTAAAGGGCCAGCGCGCCTTTAATTGAGGTAAATTGTCGGCCGCTGGTTCTCCTATATTTTGGTAGGTCATTACCAGCACTCGCTGCACAAGTCTGTTGGTGTGTTTTTGGACACAGCGTTTAGAGTGTGTTGAGTTCAGTCATTCTTGAGTTCCCCGGTTGTACCAGTCGCCTGCTTACGTTTCCTGACCTTGCCTGTTTGCGCATGCCCTGACAGGTCTGCGGCCTATGACCACGAACCTCTGCCGCATGCCCTGACCTTCTGCTGTCCCGACTACGCCTTCCGGATTCGATTTGTGCACCATACGTTGTTAACCCCGGCCGCCTTCGCAAAGCAAGTCACGTTAAGGGTAACGACCCCTGGTAGCCTCACGCTGCAGCAAGTACCATCCCGCTCTTGACGGCGGGCTCTGGTGAAAAACCCCGGGGTGTACTTAGACTCCGTTCCCTGGAGTGGATTAGCTATCATCGCTTGCGTTGGCCCACGGATCACGCCTCCGTTACAATGATGTTTTAAGAGCAGCACCAATTTTTTAATTTTTCAATAGCTGGAGCTGTATAAGGATTTTTATTTGCAGGATAAGTTAATGTTTTCTCTGGTACCACTTTAGGGTACACAAGAGTTTTATATGTTTTTTTCCTATCTTTTGCAAGGCTGGAGGCATTAGAGAATGCAATGCTGGCATTTTTTTTTATTGTTTTTCCATAGCTTGCACTGTACTGACAAAATAACATGATTATTTTAAAGATTGGATTGTTACAGGCACAGTGGTACCTATTATTTTATACTATATACACTGTGTGAAGAATTATTAGGCAACAAGAGTATTTGATAACATAATTCCTTTTATACATCGCTGTCCTACTCCAAGCTGTAATAGGCTGAAAGCCAACTAACATTTATTGTAAACAGGTGATGTGCATCTCTGTAATGAGGAGGGGTGTGGTATAATGAATCAACACCCTATATAAGGTGTGCTTAAATCTATTAGGCACTTCCCTTTCCTTTGGCAAGGAGAATTTGACACACTCTGAGAAGTCAAGAATTGTGAGTTTGTCTTGAAGAGGGATGCCAGCAGTCTTCTTGAACATTGCCAAACTTTCTGAAGCGTGATCCCGAACAATTAAGCGTTTCATGGCACATAGCCCAACGCCGGTCGCAAGAAGGGTGTTGAAAAAGAAGGTGCAAAAATAAACTGCCCATGAATGAGGAAAGTCAAGCATGAAGCGAAAGATGCCATTACCCACAGTTTTGCCATTTTTCAGAGCGCAACGTTACTGGGTATCAAAAAGCAAAGGTTTGTGCGATATCGGGACATGGCCAAGGAAAATGAAGGCTGAAAAATGACCCCTTTTGAAAAAGAAATTAAAGATAAAACCCAAAGACTGGGCCAAGAAATATTGAAGATGATTTTTTCTAAGGTTTCATGGATGATGAAATGAGGTGACTCTTGATGGGCCGTTGGATGGGCCCCAGGGTGGATCAGAAAAGGGCAAAGGAGCTCCCTCCGACTCAAAAAGGTTTGGGTGTATCTCAAAGTGAACTTGTGGGCCCTTTTTTAGGTTGAGGATGGAGTGAAATCAACCCCCCAAACCTGGAAAGACACTTTTTTAAGAAAGTTTGTACAGGAAAGAGGTAGGTATGTTCAAGGAAAAACATGATTTTCATCCGGACAATGCTCCATCAAATGAATCCAAATACTTTCCACAGCGTGGTGGCCCGTAAAGGGCTGAAAGAAAAAAAAATAAGCCATGGCCCCTTGTTCACCTGATTGAACCCCTAGGAACCCCGTGGTCCCTCCTCAAATGTGAGATCTACGGGAGGCGAAACAGTCACCCCCTGAACAGTGTCTGGGAGGGTTTTTGGTGGTCTGCACACAATGGTGATGTAAACAGCCCAAGCAACTGAAAAATCTTGGATGGAGGCTTTTTTAGTGTCACGTAAAGAAGGTGGCGTATGGTCATGATTTGTTTTTAGTTTTTTTTTTGAAAAGTCAAAATGTTTATTTCTAAAATTTTTGTTGTTATATTGGTTTACCTGGTGAAAAATAAAAGAGTGAGATGGGGATATTTTGGTTTTATTTAAATTGCCCAATAACTCTGCACGTAATAGTTTTGACATTAGATATCCCCTAGATGGCCAAATCTAAAAAAAACAAAATCCCAATTTTCCAAAAATTAGCTTTAATTTATGAGTCTTTTTGGGTTTATTGAGAAAAATAGTTGTTGTTCAAAAAATAAAAAGAATCCTCTCAAATACAACTTGCCTTATAATTCTGCACGCACTGTATACTCGAGTATAAGCCAACTTGAATACAAGCCAAGGCATCTAATTTTACCACAAAAAACTGGGAAAATGTATTGACTCGAGTATAAGCCCCTTGGGGGAGGAAATGCAGCAAGAAAGTAAGTGTGCCCTTTTCATTAAGCAGGAAGACGCCCTAGCAAAGAGCGCAAATAGAGGATTGATGCCCCCCCATGATGAAATGATTGTCCTCAGTCATTAGCCCATTTCAGAAGTCAGCTGCAGGCCATATAACCATCTATATACACAGCTTGGCCCCGTCATCCAGCAGTGATCACAACCAGCACAGCAGAATCCTACATACACTGAGAAGCATCACATGACTCCCCCCGTCCATGTGACTTCATCACAGGTCCTGAAAGCACAAAAAAGTCATATGAAAACCCTCCCCCCTCCCTGTGACATTACAGGTCCTGGAAGTCCACTCCAGCACTTTCGGGTGAGATGAGTTGTACTTTGGATACATAGAATTTGTATAACATATGCACTCGAGGGAGGCTTTTTTAGCATTTAAAAAATGCTGAAATAGTCATCTTATACTGAGTATATACGGTTTTATTAATTAATTAAATTTACTATGGGTCTAGACTTGGGGGCCATTTATTCTTTTATAATGCTAGTTTTCTTTCATCAATGTACATTACAACATTACTGTATTGCAGGAGCTTAACTAAAATTTATAGGGCCCTATAGCAAAATGAAATGGGACCCCTCCACATAATGACTATAAACTAAAACAGCGGCGTCAGTAGCAATAACTAAAGATATATATAATACCTCCATATATCAAGGAACACACATAGTAGTGCTGGAGAGCAGAAAGCCACCAAATTGTTATTTCCTATAAAAAATAATAATGTTCTTGTACCTCAGTTGGCCCCCTACAATGACAACATCGGCATCCCACAATCCCCTTGCCAATCGGTGATAGAGGGCGCCTCCACCCTCTGTTAACTACCTAGATGCCACAGGCACTATTGACCATGGCATTCCGATTCAGAAGCTATGTCTACACAGCTAAAGTTAAAATATTGTTGGAAAACAGCGTATTTTAACTTACCGTACCCTGGATTTAAGCCTTATCCCGGCGGTTAAGAAGCCCCCAAAATGATAACAGTGGCTCATGCTGTGTTACAAATTTAGGTAATCTTTAGACTGCCCAACTTTAGCCACTTTATGTTCCCTTTACTTCACACCAGGCCCCTAAAACATACAGGCCGTGGGACGCTTGTGGCATGGCAAAAAGAATTTTTAAGGGCCCCACAAAAGGGTGGGGCTGTGAAAATGGGCCCAAAATGGGTTTTCCCCAGGTGGTCTTGTGTGGTCAAATGTTCCTGGGGGGATTTTTCCCCCCTTTTGTTAAAATGTTTTTTTCCCTTGTGTAAGAAATGGCAAAAACCCCCCCTTTTTTTGAAATTTCAAACCCCCTTTTTAATTTTTTTTAAGGGGGTCAATTTTTTGGGCAATTGCTAGTAATTTACCTAGACGGTCAAAATTAGAGTACATGTGAATCTGCGCTAATTCTGATTTTGTGTGGGTTGCTCTGCCACAGTCATTGATCTTCATGTATTAGATACAAGTCATAAAGATTTTTTCACCCCCAAAAAAATGTTTTTGAAGATTTTATTGCAATTTGGCCTTTCCATTATATTTTAATACTTGGGTTAGTACTGAAGAGAGAAAGGGTTTAAAAAAAAACTCTGAAAGGCCCCATAAAGCTTCTTCCAAGAACCGGAATGGTCCCCGACCTTTTTACGGTATTCCTACTTCTGCTATAAAGGTTTTTGAGGGATTTTTTTTGGAGTTCTACAAAAGTTCACACCATCCATAAAGTCAAGCAAAAATGGGTTCTCCTCACTCTCCCTGGGTACCATACCCCAGTCCTCTATGGTACGTTTGCCCATGAAAATAGAATTTTACACATGTATCTATAGCGCTATGATTTAAAGGGAATGTCTCATCAAAAAATAAGTCATTGTTTAAGTCCCTTTTTTATGTTAAACAGATTTTTTGGTTGTTTTTTTTATTTTTTTATCACTTTAATATTTTTTAAATTATTTTTAAGTCTTGCAGTTTTTCATTTGGCCATAGGCCCCTTTTTTATTTTCAC